>JADRCH010000089.1:7825658-7849748 GCA_019843965.1 Rhynchomys soricoides
TGACATATTGACTGACACTGACTGACACTGACTGACACTGACTGACATTGACATTGACTGCGTGGGGCTTTAGTTTGTTTTTTGTGTTTTGTTTCCTTATACAAATGTATATCACATTTCAAGATAAATTTGGTACCAGATGGTAGGAAAGACTTTTTCAATTTGTTCCCTATTCTATACATAAGCATTAGACTGTGATAGTCACATAGATGTCGTGTTTAAAAAGCATATGTGGGGGGCTGGGCATAGTGTACACACCTTTAATCCCAGTACTCTGGAGGCAGAGGCAGGCAGATCTGTGAGTTTGAGGTCAGAATGGTCTATATAATGAGCCCCAAGACAGCTGGGGCTGTTCAGAGAGACTCTGTGTCAAAAACAGAAAAGCAAAGAAACCAAAACCTAGCCCTTCCCCCAACAAAACCCAATAAAAGAAAACAAAATTAAAACAAAGGCAGCGGTATACTTAGCTGCCTGTGATCTCAACACTTTGGAAATGGAGGAAGATCTGGAGTTCAAGATTGTTCTCAACAATGTGAATCTTAGGCTAGTCTGGGCTCTACAACACTCAAAACCAAAACCAAAACAGGAGGAGAAGGAGGAGGATGAGGAGGAAGAGGAAGAAGAGGAGGAGGAAGAGGTAGCTGCATCAGCAGTCAGCCCAGGACTGATGTAGACCTGACTTTCTGCTCCTTCTCCAGAATGTTATCAGTCTGCATTAGCTGGTCACCAGAGCATCTCCAAGCTGGAAACCAAACAGAGACATGTGAGCCTTTTCATAAAACTTCTTTTAAAGAAATAATATTTTAATTATAATTGTGAAAATGTCTTTGGCTTACGTACATGTTATTAACATATAGCCAAGGTTAATCTCATTACCAATCACGAGTGATAAAAAGACAGTCTATTTTTGGCCAAGCTCAGTTGAGTCCCTGTTTTTCTGGAGCTGAAATCAATGGTGCTGATTGAGGACAGGCTGGTAACTATGTCCTCAAGTACTGCTGAAGTTTAGCAAAGTCTTAAATTCTTGGTTTTTGGGTGGCTACCTCATTATTACAACTTTATTATAAAGAACTTACAAATAAGAACCATCACACAGTGAAATTAATCAGACCCAAAGTTTATACACACCAATGAACTTCTATCTTGTTAGACTTTACTTATGTGATCGCTTTTGAGCCAAGGTTTCACTTGCCCAGGCTGGACTTGAACTTGAGATCCTCTTGATTCAGTATCAGAATGCTAGCCAATGATAGAATTGTAGTATGCACTCAGCAGGGAGATGTCACTTTGGTGAATGCAAGCATCTTCCTCCAGTGGGGCCAGTTGGGAAGATGCAAGCTTGTGGCAGTAACAGGGGTCCTGCTTGTCGGTGGTGGCTCAGCTACTGTATGGACACCTGCAGGTGCAGATCTGCTCTTGTAGAGTAGCCTCTAAAAGCAGGCTGGGGGTGTGAACGAGGGATTATTGCTTGGGCAAGTGTGGTAACACAAGTCAGAGGTCTCTGACTCAGTGGCAAAAGCTGAGCACAGGCAGGTTATGAAGGACAAGCCAGAAGAACCAAGGCTCCCTTGTGAGGACAACTGGAAGCCCTGACCACACTCCGATCCTCTTCTGCCCAGCAGTGCTTCTGAGGTGCATTTGTAGGGCTCTATATGGGAAATGACCTCCAGACACTCAAAAGTTAGGAAAGAACAGAAGAGCATCTCCGAAGCTCTGGGTAGCACTTGGCCTTTGCTCAATTAGTCTTTCCTCTTGCTCTAGGCAGGTTCTGGCGTAACACCCTCCTGCAGCTCAGCACCTCTTTATCACACAGGCCACTTCCTGTGAAAACCCAATCAGGCCTTTCCTGCCTATGAAGTACTTGGCCATCTACCTGTTCATCTGCCTGTGTTCCAGGACTAGCTCATGAGGATGGAGAAACTGAGGCACCTAGCTTCTCTTACAGCACTCACACAAAGTCAAGTTAGCACCCAGCCAGGCCAGATTTTGCCTGGACTCTGAACAGTGCCTGGTCTCTGGCTTCTCAGTGGTAACAGGATACTCACGGCCCATTTTCCTTAAGTCTGTGTTCCTGTCTTAACTGCTAGATGCTCCTTCGGTCCCTTAGACCTGAGGTCCTGCCTTGATTCTGACATTAGCTCACAGAAAAGCAAGAGAGTGCTGTTCTTGGAGCTTCCTGTGGCTGTGGCTCCTACTGCTGCAGCCCTGTGCTCTTGCTAAGACAGTGACAGGGATTGGAGCATCCCCAACAAAGAGCTATTGTGGTGGCCCTCTTGAAGTTCCAGGTCTCCCTTGTTGGACTGAACTTGTGAGTGGCTCTTTTAACTCAAGCTAGCCTCATACCTGACCTGCTCAGTGAGTGGGAACAACTCCAGAATTGCCCCACCCAGTCTGCCCAGTGCTGCAGTTAATTGAGCCATGCTTGCTCTTTGGCAAGTATATATACATATACTTACTCTTGCTCAATATTAACCTAAAGGTCAGATGGAGACAAAATACTTTCATGTACACAGTCTTAAGAGTCAAAGCTATTTAAGAAATACTTTAAACAAAGCCCTGTCATACTTTATATATGTGGGTGTGCACACACACACACAAATATGTATTGTTTTAGTTTAAAAAGGGACATGCTCTCACAATGTATATATTTTTTAAACTAAGTAGAGAAGCCTACAAACCCAAGAAACTCAGAAGAAAAAGAGTCTTACTCCTCCCTAGCCTCTGTGGATTAGTAAATTATATTTGGGATATATTCTTGGGTTTCTTTTCCTCAAATGAGCTTCTTTCAGTTGAAACAATCGAAGCCAACATTTCCAATAGCAAGCAGGTAGGAAGTAATGTCTGACCTTGTTAGTGCCAAAATGACTTTGGAAGTTTTGCTTGTGCCTGCAACGTTCCATCATAAAACTGGGGCCAGCGACTCTGGAGTCACCACTGCACCCCACCCCTCAGCATTACCCAACAGGAGCAGGCCAGCGACAGCACAGTACTTCTCTGACCTTAGCTTGGTGAGGACCTTCCAAGGCAGCAGCACGAAGGAGGAGGTTTGTTGGATCCTGTCTATGCAGAAAAGGCTCCTCCCTCCAAGGATGGTGGCCTGGCCAGATCACTGGAGAGGCCCTAGCACCATCTGGGCTCCAGAGCTGGGCTGGGCTGCTAACCTTTCGATTTTTTTAACTGAAAATAAATTTTGTCATACAAATATATTTAGATTATGTTTTTCTTCTCTTTTAATTTCTTCAGGACCCTCCTGACCTTCTTACCAACCCAACTTTGTTCTTTCTTTTAAAAAAACAAGCAAAAACAAACACGCATGAAACCCCCCAAGAAAACCAGAAATCAAAATAACAAGCCAAAGAGACCAATAAGACAAAAGTGTCCAAAGCCAACAGGACTTTGCATAGATGGGCTGACAGAGACTGAGGCAGTGTGCAAAGCCTGCACAGGTTAAAGCCAGATGAGGTCCCAGTATCAACAAGGGGAAGTGGGCATGGGCTCCCCTAACCTCAGTTTCCTCCAACATAGGAGCTATTCCCAGTGTTGGGGTTGAACCTAGGGCTGTGCCCTTTTTGGTACAGGTCCCATAATTGAGCTACATAGCCAGTGTCCCCCTTCTCAAGTAGAGGTCTCACGATGTAACTCAGACTGGCCTTAATTTTCAGATCCTTTTGCCTCAGTCTTCTGAGTGCTGAAAGGAAATCACAGATGGGCACACCAAGCTGGGCTTACTGGCTTTCTGAGAAGCAGAGTCTAATAAAGAAGCAAAGCAGTGTCCATAGTCCTGTCATTTGACAGTGCTTGTCATACAATCTGTTGACCCTTAGTTGCCTTTTCAAAATCACATAAAGGGATCTTAGAGTTTCTCAGAAACCCAACCCTCTTCAGTGCACACCCAATTCAATGAGCAAAGTCCTTGCTACTTCTTTCCAGGCAAGACCCTCAGCAGGAAGCTCGCCTAATGACAGGCGTTGCATGAGACTGGAAAGAAGGGATTCCCATGCCCTCAGAGTCAAGTTCAAGGTTTGCTGTAGAGAAGGGCAAACCTTAAAGTGTGTAACACTAAAACCTAGAAGCACAAACTGACTTATTTCAGTAGCTTTCAGCCTAGGCTCTGGGTCAAGTCTTCTCAACAGAAACTCTACAGGTCTCAAAAACAACTGCAGACTAGATTGATCTCTCCCTCTCCCCCTCCCTTTCTCCCTCCCTCCCACATCCCTCCCTCCCTACTAGGCAGCAGGATTATCAAAATGTGCATTTGTAATTTAAATCAGAAATGACTTTAAGTACCACATGGAAAGAAAACAGCACCATGATTAACTGGAGAGAATACTGAATATTTAAACAATTCAAGGAGAACCTAATGCTTAAAAACATGTTAAAGTTTGCTTTTTTTATTAGATTTTAAAATTTTTATTTTTATGTGTATGAATATTTTTCCTGAATGGATGTCTGTGCACCACACGTGCCTGGTGTTTTAGAGGTCGTAGGAAGGCACTGATCTCCTAGAGTTGTAGACGGAAGCCATGGAACCCAGGCCTCTGGTGCTCCAAACCAAAGAGCCACCTCTCCAGCCCCTGTAAGTTTAAATGTTAAGAAAACAGAGAGTGAAAAATAACACCCAGGCTTGGTCTTGCGATTCATGTCCTTTACCCATCCACCCCATTTCAAAGTTTACAGAAACGTTAGCATTTACCCAATCCCGAGTTAGATGCCTTGGGTTCCAAGAGAGCCCACATTATGGAAGAAAAGCAAGAGGCACAGACGTGGAAGTCCCTGCTTGAATTCTGACTTGGTGCCCTTTGTGGCATGTTCGGCAAGTAAATGTCCCTGAAGAAGTGATAGCTCTAAGGACCACAGACATAATCTGGTATCTATAAGCTTTCCTCAGCTTTAGACTGCACCTACTGATGCACACTCATCCAGTTCCAAGTCAAGAATTAAAATAATAATTAAAGGCAGTCCCCCACTAACCGTGGGCTCAGGACTGCCTCCTTACAGCCGTTTCCTGGCAATGAATCCCTTTAGACAACCGAGTTTACCACTTTCTCCTACTAACAGCCCCTCCAAATGTAACCATTCCCCACCCCAGCATCGGATTAGATATTCTCCCCAGGAAAGGCCACATCGATATTCACTTTAATAGTTATCTCCCTTTCCTGTGATGTGTAGACCAAGCCAAGTCTGCAGGTTTTAAAACTGCCTTTGAATGTCTCCTCTGATTCCCCATAGAAGGACAGGGGTGCTCCAGGGCCAAGACCACCTCAGAAGCAGATACAGGCATCTTGCTCTGCTGGTATGAAGATCCAAGAGCTGATGCTCTAGGCAGACACCACCACAGTGCATCTCTGTTTCCACCAGGTTCTTCATTCTGAGGTGACTTTGAGGAAGAAAATTTCTTCCAAATCAAAAGTCAGTGTTTTATCTAAATATACTTAGTCATTAGTTCACCATGGCTGGACTTGGCACTTTAAAATAAAACAACAAAACAACTATCTCCAGCCATATGGACAGACACACAAAGCACTGCAAATTCTGGGGTTCTGAGTCTATGGTCAAAAAACCAGGACTTCCGGTCTATCTTCTACAAACCTGAGTTTTATCTTCTACAAAATGGGGTACTACCTTCTACTTTATCGGGATGCAAGGATTATGTATACCATGATATTTGGTGTAAAGAGACATACAAGGGACAGGCATTATCAAGCACTTCCTTAGTAAAAAGAAGGGTACTACATTGTCACAAGCATGAACCTGTGGGCCGTCTCTTGTTGCCATGTAGGTAACTGTCGCCACAGGCATCACAACTGCTGTGGGTGATTCTGTCCTAGGGAACTAGGACCTGCTAAAACAACACAGCTGAGGGATACTCTCAGAATAAGCAACAAAAGAAACGCCACCCAAGTTCCTCACATGGTATTTACAGGCTAAGAAAAAGTAGCATGCAAGAACTGGAAACTGGATTGTTAGGTTAGTCACACCCCCTAGTGGCCACAAAGAAAACTGCTTTTAAAAACGTCAGTCTGGCCAAGATCATTTGCATGTAAGCTTAGTATCTGAGTTTAAAAAATAGTTGAGCTAAGCTACATTCAGATGAGAACTCAGATGAGTCTGTGATGCTTTATGAAAGCAAGCTTTTGGTCTGAAACACGGTTATTCACCACAGAACTATTTACAAGCCAAGGAAACAAGTCATTATGCCCAAGACTATCCATCTATTCTTCCGTGAGGTCCTTTGTTTTTGTAATAGGTTAAGTATAGTAGAAGCTTCGATTGACTAGAACCTCCAGTTCTTATTACGTCTCCCTCTTGCACTCCATCTCTAGGACAAAGTAGAAAATAAATTCTTCATGTGAGGGATCTGGTTGACCACCTCTGAGGGTGTGATTCTCTCTCTCTAAAGATAGGGCCTCACAGAGCCAAGGCCTGAGCTCCTAAGCCTCATGACTCCACCTCCAAGTGCTGAGACTTCGGCTCTCTCTAGGGTGGGTGTGTTAAGTAGGAAAAACCAGGACACCAATGATATTCAAGTTGTGATGGCTGACATATAGGAAATACAAACATAACTGGCAGGAACTAGAGGGGAAGGGGAAACATCAAACCTTAACCGAGAGGCGTGAACTCTCTCTTCTGTTCTTTTCCCTCCACTGTTGTCTGTGTGATTAATGCCTGAGCTTGGTACCCAAGCTCTATCTTCTACCCCATCAGCACCCTTAGGCCACCATACCTGACCAAGACAAGAGAGTTTTACACACACACACACACACACACACACACACACACGCGGATACATGCAGTTCATGCTGCATATATAAAAATATTTTAAGACACGGTCTACTATTGTAACCTTGGCTGTTCTGGAACTCTCAGAGATCTATCTGCCCCTTCCTCCTGGGTACTGGGATTAAAGACGTGTGCCACCAAGCTCAGATATATATGTATGAGCTTTTAACTAAATTGAAAACGAGCTTATCAAGACCCCTTAACTCAGAGGACAATGTTATCACTTCACTGCTTCACATAAAGTTTGGTAGATCACAAAGTCTAAAAGAAACCACTCCTGAATGGAAACCTCATTATACCAAATGCATATATTTAAAATACCGTTTATTGTGATTTAACATTAATTAGCATAACATCGAAGAGCAATATCAGATAACTTTTACACATTTTTCCACAGGACACTGAGTTCACTGGCTCATTCATTATGTCAAAGCAAGGAAAGAGAAGCATTAGCAAAAAGGTGCAATAGTTTACTGTTGTGTTTAAAAAATATTTATGCACATTGCATTCATTTAGATATATATATTCTTTAAAAGTTACGGAAAAGGACAGTTCACAGGCTACTGTGTCTACACATTGTAACACAATGAAAACGATGCAGAACACCAAACAATCCTCAGCAATCCTCAGATACACAGTTCAGCAGCGCAAAGTTTCCGCTATGAGATCAACAGGTTCCAGTAGTGAGATCTAAGAGGGCGCCTGCAGCATCACACGGTCAGCCAGAAGCAGCTTGGAGAGCACTGCGGTCAACGTCTGCATGCCAACTCGCCCGCCAGGGTGCTTTATTTTCACTCACTGAGTATTTTGAATCATCCATTTACACTGATCTGTGACATTGCTTGGGAAAATGGAGAAAACTATATTAAACCTAGGTTTAAGTTTGTATTTACAGTAGAAAGGAAGTTAAAAGAAAATTTTTACGTTTGTAAAAATCAAGATTAAGTTTGCAAAAATCATGATGTGGAAGTTTTCTTGCTGGTGGGATTAAGACCTACTGCTGATTTACTCTAGTGCTGTCTTCTAAGAGGAAGCACACACTTCAACCTCCTTTAAAACTCAAACGTCCACCAAGACATTGATTTTGGCAGGACACAGGATTTTAGAATTTTAGGCCTTCTTTTCAGTCGGGGGTCTCCATGTTCTGCTGTGGACACATGACTGCCGGGCTGCTCTTCCACTCCCCCCTTTCCCTTCAGCCTCCTCTTCACCTGTTACCTTACAAGATGCTCTTCATCAGCAGCAATACTAAGAGAAAAATATGGTTGAACTAGGACTCCAGGCCTTCTATGCCCTTTGGATGCCACGCCCCTGGACTCTTGAATTACACTCAGGACCAAGAGGCCTCAGCATGCTTTACTCCTAACTGATTGGCTAAAATGCACATGACACCTTACACTGAAGGTACACAAACGTTTTAACATACAAAAATTGTTTTTGCAAGAGTTAAACTAAATAACTCATATCATGTGTACAAAATCCCCTCTGAAAAATAAGGGGCTTTCTAAACTAATAAAAAAGGAAGTTCTTCAAAAATTATAGTTTATTAAAATGACTTTTTTGGCAAACAGTTACTTCAGGTAAGGGAATTTCATACTACGAGTAAAACTCCAAACAAATCTTTTCTTAAAACATTTTAAAAAAATTATGTGCCAATGTGTGCTAATGTTCTAGATTCTTGTTATAGAAGCTTTGAAAGCAGTCCGTTAGTGCCCATGGAAACAACGGGGACCCAAACGATACAGTCAATAACCATGGTGAATTAGAGTCTGGTCAGCAAGTGAAGGAAGCAGCTGCTGAGAAGTAGAACTCTCTCTTGTTCACTGGCAATTTCTTTCCAACAGATCTGATGTAGAAAGCCTGAGGTACCAGGCAGCGTCTGATAATGAGCAACAATGGCAATGCTCCATGAGGGTAGAGCTGAGTAAAATCAGCGACTGTTGAAAAGTTCAGTCAGTTTTGGACATACAAAAAGAGATGAATTTGAAAGTTTTCAATGCTATTTCTCTTTTGGTAAAACCTCTTTCCAGTTTTTATGTCATTTGCTACATACCCTCAATCTGACCTACCAGCGCATATTAACGATTAACTACAATACGGTATTTAACTGTGCAATGCCACAATGGAATACACAAATTACAAAACACTACTTAGGCCTCAACTTTCTCCCTTTTTTTGTTCTTTTTGAGAAAAGAGGGTGTGCGGAATTTCTTCTTTTTCTTGGATGGTGACTTTGAAGGCGAGCCATCAGGTGACAGGACCTCTTCAGTTCTTTCTGGGGACTTAATGGTGATCTCGATGTTCTCTATGGTCGTGCTTGTTGTTAGCCTACTGACTCGCTGAGCAAGCTCATCTTCAACATCAAGCATCTCGTCCTTGCCGTTCACAATCATGACAGGCACGTCCATGGAGGTGAAGCTCTTGGAAAATAGCTCATGGTTCTCTACAAAAGGAGGGGGGTTGGGGAATTAGATCCTTTACTCAGGCAACATCTCTGTTTCCTTTGCAAAACTGAGAAGTTTTGGCAATGTCCTGAGACATTCATTGCTTTAATTTTAATGAGGATAGATTATTATTTTAATAACATATATATCTGTTAGCATGAAGCTAATTTTCTTAAATGATACAAAGGGGAAAAGAAGACAAGCATTAAAGTCAAAAATTGTACTTTGATGACATGCCTTTCCAGTGTAAATCAAATCATTATAAGCCAAATGACAGCAGATATATTTTCTTTATTTGAGGGTCATTTGACATTTAAAACTGTACAGAACTTCATGCTATTGATTAGAAGGTGCATGACAGGGCAAGTCAATTTTAATTCCACAAATTCATAAAAGCTAAGGGTTGGCTCAAACCAGGCGAAAGTGAGTCAGTGTAAATGACAGTGAGTAAAAGAAGCACCTATCTCCTACGTGTGAGACACTCTGACAGAGGAACTGTGAGCAAGTGTCCGATCCCTTCCATGGGACACGACAGGACTTACGAGGTGACGGCTGTGAGGTGTTAAACTGAATACCTTCTAATCTCTCAGGGACACTTTGCGGTGACTGAGTTTGAGACTGAATTTGTGAAACAGATGCAGCGTCATCTGAGAGTGACTCCTGCTCAGCGTCTGTTGAATAAGATGTTCAGTTAACAGCCATGCAAACAAAACAAAGCTTATGGTTTCAGAGAGGTTAGTGCGCACATCCGATGCCTGCTCAGTGACGGCAAGCTCCTTAGCTACGAGCTGAGCATGCTAACCGCCATCCCACATGTCAGGCACTAGGATTTGGACGAGGCTGACGTGTTAAACTCCTGGCCATGAACAGTAATTTGCATATTGAATTAAAAGAAGCATGGATATTGGCAGCCCTGATGAAGATTATGTGTGCGTTTAGTTTTTGCTAGTAGAGGAAACCAAAATACACAGTCAGATGAAAAGACTGATGAAGTCTCAGCTACATTAAAGAGGCAGAGGCCCCACTGAGTCGCTGGCAATTTCCAGTTAGTGATTCCGGTTAAAGCAGTATTAGTGAGCTTATGCGGAAACGTAAAAGGAACTGCATGTAAGAGGTGACATCCAAGTATGGTATTTGTTACCTGGCATCATTAGGCTTTCAAAAATAAGAGATGAAATAAGGACATTTTATAAACTATAAACGATGTTTCCTTCCATCTTATGGTAGAACAAACAATATGGTACTTAGAGCTACTTTCTGTAAGTACATTAATGAGTAGGGTAACTTGCTTTTGTGTTAAAGGCATAAATATACTAATAAAAATGGTTTCTTGGATGGCCCAGATGTCATTAGCCATGAGCTATCAGGTAAGGCCACAGTATCTAACACAGACAACAATTCTTTTATTATTGACTGTTTTCCTTAGGTAGAAATGCTAGCTGTAGCCAAATGGAGATGCGCCAACGCAGAGGCCCCTACTGGATCAGAGACTTCTAATCCTCCTCCTTGAATCCTTGCCAGACATCTTTATACACAATTCACTGTGTTTCAGGTAGCTTAAACACCTCAGCCCCAACACCTCAGCCCCAACGCCCCAGCCGCAACATCCTGCTAAGGTCAATTCTTAATTCTGCAGCAAAGCAGAGACAGGACTCAAGTACTAGCACTTCTTATTAATTTATTATTATTGACAAGCTCTACCACTTAGCCTAGGTTACTCTTCAAAAAATCCCCCCGGCTTAGCCTCGGGTGCTGGGATCACAGGCACACACCTCTATGGTTGGCTCTTCATCATCAGTTCTTAACTATCCTACTTAAAAACTCACAAAGACTTTTAAAGTCAGAAAGAAGTCCACTGCATTAGAGCACCCATGTGTCCAGGAGAGTCACTTAAAATTCCTAGCAGTTTATGTTAAATGTTGATTTTGAACTATATTGGCAACTTGAGACACCAGGAACAGAGATTTCACAAAGCATTAAAATCATGTACTGGAGATTCCATGACTAAAAATCCACATACCACGCAATGGTCAAAGCTGTATTTACTATATTTACTGGGTTATTCCTATGAGCTTTGGTGTTATGAACTGCATGATAACATAGCCCATGTTCTGATCATGTTATGAGAAGAACAGGCTCCTCTGTCTGAACTGCAGAGTGCTTCTCTGTACTCAGGAAGGTCTAGAGCAGAGGAGCTAGAAGGGAGCGCAGAGAACCCGCCTCCCGAGGCCCCGCCTCCAGCTCCTCGCTCTAAGTCAGAGCACTGACCCCAGACTTAACCTAAGCATGAACTGACCCGCCAGGCCTTGCTGCTTCCTCTCGATTGTCTTCGTATATTCTTCCAGTTCTCCTTCCATGAGATGACTGAAGGGGTTAGGAGGAGCTGGCGGGCCCTGATCGTCATCTTCAAACTGCATGGTCTTACAAAGGAAAACCCAACATGTTAGATTCCTTACCAAGTGCTTTACATATCTGCTTACCTGTTGCCTATTTACACACACACACACACACACACACACACACACACACACACACAACATACATGTTTGGGATTACCCACTTCATAGCAACTGTAAGAAATGACAAAGCAACACGTGTCTTAACTTTTAAAACACTCTTACCACATTACAAGCAGAGCTACCATACGACCCTGAAGTAGTCAAAGTCAGTATATAACTGAGTCCCACGAAGAGAGATGCGTAATGAAAGAAAATGTACAGAGACACAAACGATCATGACTCAGCCACAAAGAACAACAAAACCAGACTAGCACAGGAAAATGGCTTCAGTTGGAGATCATCATGGTCAGTGAAAATGACAGATCAACAAGGATGCTGTCAGCAGCTTTCTGTCCTATGTGAAATCTAGAGTGTGAGGAGATCATGGAAACAGGAAGGGGCTGGGGAGGGGATAAGCAAGAGTAATGGGGGGGTAAGTATGAGCACCCGTGTGGGAAAGTTCAGAGCAGCGCTGGGATTGTACTCATGGTAGGAAATGTCCTCACCTGAAATAAGTTTTGCCAAAAAGTCACTTTAATCAGTTATAATTTTCGAAAAGTTCTATGGGTTTCAAGATTTCTTACTTTGAAGTACTTACTCCAAGGCCCGAGGTAACTTGTACAACAGGAGAGCAGAGGTCTGGTCTAGTTGCTCAGGGTCACTTGGGGTATTTGGGGTCCTCTGTACTTCCAGGTGAATTTTAGTTTTGTTTGGATTACAAAAAATCTTTTTCTAAAAGATCTATTTTATGTATGTGAGTACACCATCACTGTCTTCACACACCCATTCCAGATGGTTGTGAGCCACCATGTGGTTGCTGGGGATTAAACTCAGGACCTCTGGAAGAGCAGTCAGTGCTCTTAACCGCTGAGCCATCTCTCCAGTCCATTTCCCAGCATGTTTTTTTCACAGCAGTGTCAGAACTCCAAGTCCTAATTAAGGTCTGAAACATTTTGCATTGATTTCTGTGCAGGGTGAGAAGTAGGGACCTAGTTTTAGCCCTCTACATGTGGAGAAGCAGTTCCCTGTCTTTTCTTGACAGATGTCTTTGATACTTTGTCACAAGTGCCATGGATATTGGTGTGTGAGCTTATTCTGGACTCGGGCTTTGTGCCAGGCTTTGTTACTGTGGCTCTGTAGTATAATCTGGAGTTAGGTACTGTAGTACTTCCAACCTTTGTTACTGTGGCTCTGTAGTGTAATCTGGAGTTAGGTACTGTAGTACTTCCAACCTTTCTTCCTCCTTTTCTCTCTCTCCCTCGTGTGTGTGTGACTACGCTGAATCTGTAGACTGCTTTCAGTAATGTAGCTGTTTTCTTAATAAGGATAATCCAGTTTCTTCTTTTCCTACGTTCTTTATTTCTTCTCTTGCTCACTGCTCAAGAATGTGTAATCCCTGTCTTTAGTCTTTGCCCACTCAGTACAATGTTAGTTACAGTCTACTATGCACTGTCTTTATTATGTTGAGGTATGGAATGTCTATGAATGTCTACTCCTATTTTTTTCAGGATTTTTGTTTGTTTTTGGTTTGAGAGACAGGACTTTCAGTGTTGACCTGGCTGTCCTGGAACACATTCTGTAGACCAGGCTGGCCTCAAACTCAGAGATCCATCTGCTTCTGCCTCCCAAGTTCTGGGATTAAAGGTGAGTGTTACTATGTTTGGCTTCTTCAGGACTTTTATCATGAAGGTATGTTGAATTTTGTCAAAGGCTGTTTTTTTGTATTTATTGAGATGAACACGTGATTTTCACTGTTTTTATGTTTATGTACTATATATATGTTTATGTGATCTATATTGATGTACTGTCTCTGTACTCTATGTCTGTCTATGTAATGCATGTCTGTTTATGTGCTGTAAGTCTATGTGCTGTATGTCTGTCTATGTGCTGTATGTCTGCCTATGTGACATATGCCTACCGATTTGCAGATGTTCAGCCAGCTTTACATTCCTACAATGAAAGCAACTAGATTCCAGTGTATGATCTTTCAATGTCTTAAATTTAATCTGTAAATACTGCATTGAGGATTTATGCATCTATGTTCATCAAGAAAACTGGCCTATAGTTTGTTTCCCCCATGGTATCTTCATCTGGTTCGGTGACTGAGGCGTCACTGTCCATGCAGAATGAGCGAAAGTGTTCCTCTGCTATTTTATGAGCTAGTGGTCTGAGGAACAACAGTCTTCCACGAGGTCTGCTAGACTCCAACAGTGAGGCTCCAGGCCAAGGGTTCTTTGTTGGGAGACTGTTACTGCTTTGGACTTGGCTCTTATTGATCTGTTGAGTTGTTTTTATTTGTTTGCTTGTTTTTAAAATTCTTGGCCCAATTTTGATAAGCCACACGTATGTAGAAATTTATCAATTTCTTCTAGATTTTCTAACTTATTAGAATATAAACTTTCAGAGTACTCTCCAGTGATTTTCTGAATTTCAGTATCATTCTTTTCAGCTCTACTGTATTCCTTAGGTCTCCTTTCTCGTCTGTTTAGAATGGCCTACGTGTTGTCAGCCTCTATGGATCTAGCTGTCTGTGTACGCATCGTGTGCACCCTGACCCCTATTCTCTCTCTG
Source organism: Rhynchomys soricoides (assembly GCA_019843965.1). Classification (NCBI taxonomy): domain Eukaryota; kingdom Metazoa; phylum Chordata; class Mammalia; order Rodentia; family Muridae; genus Rhynchomys; species Rhynchomys soricoides. The sequence continues at coordinate 7,839,952 of JADRCH010000089.1, forward strand.
ACTAAGGTTGGAGTTGGCTTATTATTTTCAGATAAATCACAAAGGTTACTTATCCGCAATCTCTTTTGTGTGTGGGTCTGAGGATCAAACAAAAGGTCTGGGGACAACTAAGGCAGTGTGTACCCCTAAACTATGCTAATGCAAAAGAAAAGCAATTGCTAACTCAAACCTGGGAGTTTGTGGAAGAAAGGAAAGAAATATTATCACGGGAGATCCGCCTGGCTCAATAGTAAATACATAACAACATAGACCCTGCAAGCTGATCTACTAACAAGCAAACCAAAACCAAATGTGACACACCCCCCAGGACCGGAAGCACTCTGTGACAGGCTGACCTAAATGTTCATCCACACAAGGGTCACTGCTCTTCCTATTTTTAAGATGAACTTTACTCCATATTTTACAATCTATGAAATTGGGAATCATAATTTGTAGCTTCTTACAACAGAAATGGCAGTGCCTTTCCTCTTTAAGTGAGAAACAAATACTTGACAGCTGATAAATGAATCACGGTTTAAAACTAATAAACCAGGCAAAAGTAGGTAGCGTTTTTAGATGGTGTCAGGCTCTGCTGTCTGGGCTGTCCTTGAACCTGCAGTCCTCCTTCCTTGACCTCTAGAGAACACGGAAAAGTTCACCTCTGCCTCTGAAATTGGGGACGAAAGGTAGCATTTAAGTTTTATGGTTTCTTTTGACTTTTTAAACTTTTATTTTATAGTAACTTCAGTAAGAAAAAAAGAAGAAAATTAAAAAGCAAAGAATTTTTGTGGAGGATGGAACCCTGAGGCGCAGTGCTTCACACTTACAGAAGGCGGCTTGTCCACAACGATCCCTGCCAGCAGCTGAGACTGTGGCCCTGCTGTCTTCAGGTCATAGCGATTCTGCTCCCGAATCTGAATGGACATAACAAGTTCCTGGGGTGACCACGCAGATGGTCTCTGCCTTCTCTTTTCCCACATTCTCGAGGACGAGTCTCTCTAATTCCCATCTCCATGAAGCCCTTTCCACCATGTGAACTATAGCTAGCACTAACCTCCACCCCCTTGGCGTCCAGTGTCCTACTGCCTGTGAGAGAAGTGTACTTCCCATGAATACAAGGACTTTAAAGCACAAAGGTGTTGAACAGTTCCTTCTCATAGAGCCTGCTCACTAATGACTAGCCCAGAGCTGGAGGTATCCAATCAAGCTAAGATTAACGCATTTCTCTTAGGTACTCAAGCTGGTGATTTAACCACTGAACAGGGTAAAAACTGTAGTGAGAATTTTGGTCTCTTAAAAAACCCAGTTATGTTATGTGAATGTGATTTTGTTTTAACACCAGGTGTGGGATATGGGGCTGCTTCAGATTGTCCACAGCCACTGACTATGATTGTCTCGTGCTCTAGGAGGGGCGTGATTTTTGCCAGTTGCAGACAGTTTAGAGTTCTGGGGACTCTTGAGAGGGTGTGAATATGGGAGCCCCAGAAGGCTTGGAGCGGCTGCTGCAGTACCCTCCACCCTCCCCTGCTGCTGGTCCCTGCTGCTGTGCTTGCTATCGATAGATTGCTGGTTGGAGATATCCTGATATCTGGACTTGCCCCAATGACCTCCATGACCCTAATCAGCAGGAAGTTGTCTAAAGAGGTCTACACCCCCTGTCCCCTCTAACCTTCTCTCTCTCCTACCCAGTGCTGGGGCCTTGGAAGGGATGGGAGTGGAATACCGGTTGGAAGGTTGGTAGCTAATAGAGCCCAGTAAAGCAGCTCAGAAAGGTCCCCTACAAGAAGTATCTCCAAGGCCACAGAGCTGTGTCTTCTTACCTTATTTCTCTTTTCTAGCACCTCAGTCGGGTTTGTGTTTAAAGGAACAAACTGATTGGGATCCTCAATTTTGATAGGTGTTCCACTACTAACTTTACAGGAGTCCTCTGCCTTCATCCACTAAAGAACAAAGAATGAAATCATCTCTAGAGTCAAGCTTTGCATTAAGAAATATTAGACAGCGAGTAGCTATGCAGTCTCACGGGGCATATTCCTGCCAATCATATTTGACTAAGCAGTTTCTTGGTGCTTAACTCATATCTCATGCTAGTTAGAGGCCTCACAAAACCATTCGCTTAAGATGAAGCAAATACCATTATGGTACACATGAGTAATTAATTACGCTTTTAATTAAAGCTCTCTCCTCTTGACAGCTGAAAGCAGGCTGTGGGACTGCTTTCAGGAGTCCTGTGTCCTGCACTACATCTCATAGGGTAACAACCGCTATCAAGTCACAGAAAGACTCGAGAGAGGTCCTTAAGGCGCATGCTTTTAGTTTTGGTTGACATTAGGATAAGGCTTGAAGCGTGAGGTCTAATGGAACTACAGGCTTTGAGATGGAACTACAGGCTTTGAGGATCTCTCCAGGCTTAGAGAAGGCTAATGTAAGACCATTGGTGGCTGTCCGGCAATCTCTGCTTATTAAATAAATTCTGGGAAACTTATGAATTTAATTATGTATCTTTTCCTGGAGAAACCTTAGACAGGTAAAATAAATGTCTAAACATTTCCATACTGAATTTATTTGTTTATATGATAGTTTGAACTAATATTAAGTAGTGAAGGAATGTTTGGTGGAGCTGGGCATTAGGGAACAAGCCTTTTTTTTGTTTTTGTTTTTTCAAGACAGGGTTTCTCTGTGTAGCCCTGGCTGTCCTGGAACTCACTCTGTAGACCAGGCTGGCCTCGAACTCAGAAATCCACCTGCCTCTGCCTCCCGATTAAAGGAGGGATTTAATGCTGGGATTAAAGGCATGCGCCAACACTGTCTGGCTAGGGAACAAGCCTTTAATACAAGTACTCTGAAGGCAAAGATGGACAGGTCTCTGTAAGTTCCAGGACAGCTAGGACTATACAGTGAGACCTTTTCCCTTCTCCCTTCTCTAAGTAAGTTTGGTGGTATGTACTCCAAAACCAAACCAAATCTGAACCAAAAAATTTAAAACAGATAAAGTAATACCTAAAAATAACTATATATCCTATACTAACTTATGCAACTAAGGCACAGTTTGGGGTTGGAAGCATTCACGTTTTAATGTACTGAGCTACATCAGCTAGCACTGTAATGCAGTGGGTACCAAGAAGGTTCAAGACAGTCTTGTCATTCAAACTCTGATTTTACCCTAAAAACCAGTCAGCCTCTTTTGGTTTTCTCATCTAAAAGGGGAGGAAGAAAAGTACCCACTTTGTATTAGAAGAAAGTGAGAGTATCCACGAATGAGGTTTCGAACCAAGTCTTATAGTTCGTGCCCGAGAAACGACAGCGGCATAATGTTTACAGGGTCTCCTACTTTTCTATTAGGACCTGGAACATTCAACTCATGAGTAAGTAGGTAAAGTGTTTTGAGAAGGCGATGCTGTGCAGAGTGGAGGCGTACCGAGATTTTGGTCCTGGGACTAGTTCCCCCGTCCCGAGAGTCCTCTGGCACATTCACTTTCATGTACGTATTTGGTGAATTCAGCCATCTTGTTTTTTCACGCTGCTGTCTCTGTGCCATGTACTTGAGGGGAGAGAGTGGCACACTATCGTCTTCAAAGGAGAATGCAGTCACGGTTGCTGGGATCTCCACATCACTCTTGTGCCTAGGCTTCTCTCGAACTAGAGGATGCCTGTATGCATAGCCTGTTCTGTAGCCCTGTGGGAGAGAAAGGCCACAGTGAAGCAACCAAACCTGTACCAACAAAGCACTTGGTGCTATACCATTAAGCAAATGATTCAAAAAGAGTTCCCTGTTGAAAAACAAAAGCGAAAATAAACTGCACAGAGCCTCCATGTAACAGTGGAGTTGAAATGAAGCCGATTTCAAGACGTGACTGAAAGTGGCTGCAGCTGGTACTCCAACTTCCATCCAGTTGCCCTGGCAGAGCTGACTTCCATACATGAGATTGGTTTTGGGAAAACGGAGCTGGGAGTCTTTCTTCCTAGGTCTAAAGAGAACCTGTCTCCTAACCCTCCACGGAAGGCGGTAAACAATCTAAGATGACATCTTCCATGCCATGTGTCTAAGTGGTCAATAGCCTATATCTAAGAAGCAAAATTAAAAACTACAAGCAAGCATTGCCCATTAAAGAAACACAAGCAAAGGAGCTGGGTATTCTGCAAAGACCACACTCAAATGCACAGATCTATGAAAATGCAAATGAAACCACATCTGTCAGGGTGTACATTATCAGGCAGGTCAGAGATGGATCTCAGGGAAAAGGGGAAAGAGACAAATGCTCCTATGAATTGTTCGGTGGAATTATAAATTAATACACCCATAATCAAAAGCAGCACAGAGGTTCTTCATCCTATTAAGATAGACTAAATATAATGACTACATAATTTCACTACTTACTGGATATTGATCTGAGGGAATAATACCAGGAGACTGAGAGATACTCAGACCTCCATTTTTATTGCAGAATTAGTCACAATAAGATAGTGACTCAACCTACCTGTCTATCAATAGAGGAATGGATAAAGAAAATGTGGCTGTCTTTGGACAAAGATAGATTTTTCTGTTGTGCAGACTTTTAAACTTTTGAGCGTTGTGCATTATGTCTCAAGAAAACCCATAAAAACATAAAAGAAAAAAAAGTAAGGGAAATGTGGCCTATGCACCATGGAATACTATACAGCTCTGAATGAAGAAGACTCCAGCGTTAGCGGCGATCCGGACGGACTTGGAGGACAGTATGGTAACTGAAGTAAACCAGGCATCAAACACCAACACCATATGGGCACACCTGCATGTGTAACCTAGAAGGAAGAGCTGACTTCACAGATACGGACTACCAGAGGGTACAGGAAGGAAGAAACTGGTCCAAGAATACAGCCGTCAAGTATGCAGGAGGATTCAATTCAAGAACCCGCTGGGTGGGCTGGAGAGACGCTCAGTACTTGAGAGCACTGGCTGCTCCTCCGGAGGACATGGGCTCAGTTTTCAGCACCCACATGGCAGCTCACAACTGTAGCTCCAATACCAAGGAATCCAATGTTCTCTTCTGGCTTCCACAGGCACCAAGCACATACATCACACAGCCATGCAGGCAGGCGACATACCCATACACACAAAGAAACTGTAAAAAAGGAATATACTATATAATGTAGTGACTATGATTAATCACAGAGTGTTGGGGGGGGCGGGGCGGGAAGGAAAACAATTGAGTATCTCATTGCCTGATTCCTAAAACTGCGACAAAGTTACGCTGCAGTGCCTTTGTAGGCTCAAAGTCCGGTCCTGGAAGTTAGAAATAAGTTTTAAAACCAAAGGGAGATGAGATTTACTGTTCAGGAATCCACAGACATGAAACTCAAGTCTAGGTTCAAATTTCACCTACCAAGTTGTCCAGGGTCCTCATCAGCCCTTCAAACTCAATCTCGCCAATCTTCCACTTTTGATGGGAACCCATATTTACACCACCTCCTCCAGACACGGCAACGCCGTGGGTGAAAGCTTTATATTTCTGAAGATCCAGTATGAGCAGATTGTCTACTCCCCCTGCCCCTGCTACTGCCTGCACCTGTAACCAGTGAGAAAGGACAGATGTGCAGCTGTAAGGACATTACTGTTACAAAGACTTTACATTCCAGAAGACACACTTTCAATCCGGCAACAGCTCACAAGACCCTCCAGGCTGCCAACAGACTTCCCATGGCTATCTAGTTAATATTTTTGCTGAACGGTGTTCTTTAGAAGGAATATGGAGATAGTTCCCATTTAAGGACATTTAAGGAGGAAATGCTCTTTGTCTTTGTTAAGCTTCTCACAGGCCCACTTGGAAAGGACCTTAACTGAAAAAGAGAAGCTGGTCAAGAAGTCAGTGGACAGACAGCCTGGAAGCACATTCCTGAGGCTCTAACTATGGCCACGGTAGGAGGATGTCAAGTCCAAGGTCGGCATTGACTACATAGAGAGACCGTCTCCTCAAGAGAAACAGGTTTTCTCTTCCTTTTTTTCCTAGCCTCGAAATAGAATTCTTGTTATTTACTTCATGTAAGTCTGCCTGATTTTAAGATGGATATACTTTGCATACGCTCAGCATCTCTGAGGAAAAGTGCCCCAATGAGTTATGACACAGAGTGAGATGCCAACACCACGAGCTCAGAACATTTCTAGCCTTGGTCTCAGCTCTTTCCACAACAGACCCAGCGCTTAATTTGGAGGGCCCCTGTTTCTCTCAGTCAGTGCTGTAACTAGAGAGAAAACGTAATAAGACTGTGGGCAAAATCATGTTCCTCAGCTCTTAGGTTGTGTGTCTGTGATTTTAATTTCTTTTCCTTTTTTTACTTCAGGGGTAACTGAGCTCACAAGCTTTGGCAATGAAATAGAGTAGATTTCTATTAAAAGATAAAACAATAATCCATTGGTCAACAGGACTTTGAAAATAAACAAAACCCAACTGCTGGCAAACGTAGACCCATAGAAAAGAGGGCATGACTGGCTCCTACCTGAATCTCACAGGCCATCTGTGCATTAAAGATGTAGTGGAAAGCCTCCTCCAGGGTTTCTCCAAGAGCCACCACGCCATGGTTCCTGAGTACAAGCACCTAGAACAGAGGCCCAGGGCAGCCTTTAAAAACAGCTCGCAATGCTTGACCAAAACCATCAGCAACAAAGAAAGCCCAGTACTACCACCCACCACATACCTTACAGCTTGGACCCAGCACTTTCTGAAGTTCAATCCTCTCCTTCTCTTCATCAAGCGACCCCTGGTAGTCATAATAGGCTACATCTCCCAGGATGAGAGACTCTTGGGAAATTGGAAGGATCCCACACTTCATGGAGGACACCTATCGATTGGGCCCAAGATTCCACATTTAGTTTTTGCAGTCACTGGAACCTGACTCTTCAGGCAGCCCAGGAAGCACTGGTGATACCCAGTGCTCGCCACTGCAGCCCACCTCCCACTCTATTTACTTCTTCTGGAAAGATGGGGTGCGGGGGGTGAGTTAAAGGGATACAACACAAATCTTATGAATGATGCAACCTCAAATCTTCAATGACCCAATTATTAAAGTGCTTCTTAGTTTTAAAATACACACTTAATTCTGCAGGTGTTCCCTAGAGTGGTAGCCTTTGATTCCAAGAACCTTTTGCTTTCTGTGTATGCAGAGGGGTTAGCAGGGTGTGCTGGAATGTATACCATGAAGCACTGTGTTGTGAAGCACCAAAACAGGACTTTGTGTAACTATTCTGGTTTGGCACATGGCCGACTTACAGCTGCGGTAGCAAGGGTGTGGATGTGTATCACACACTTCACATCGGGACGTGTTGAATAGATCGCAGCATGGGGACTGAATCCTGTGTGGTCAATCTTCAAATTGGTACTCCCCTGGTCCACCACTTCTCCTATTATGTTGACTTTCACCTGGAAAAGTCAGAAAGATGTATTTTATTGGTACATACGTACCAAATTTCATCTTTTCCCTACAAGCTAATCCAGGGACTGGCAAAGCTGCCCAGATAGTGTTTTGGATGTTATGGTCCTCTGTTTCAGCAACTGAACTCATCACAGAGAACAAAGGCAGCCACAAACACTTTGTGAAAGAAAACGTGAGGCTCTGTTCCCATATTTTATTTCTAAAACAAGTACTATGTAAAAAAAAAAAAAGTTAGCACTTAATAAGAAAGACAGATTCCAGGGGACTGACTGACTCAGGCTCTTTATCAGAGCTTGGACCAAGGCTAGCATTTGCTGCAACTGGTTGGAGATGTGCCACTTGCTGACATGTGGCACCCAGGACTCCAGTTGTGTTCCATGCCCATGGTAGCCACTGGGCATGTAATCACAGAGAAAAGAAGACACAGGGCAAGGGCCATCTTCACACCAACTAGACATTCAATTGTGGACTATATTTTGACCTTGTTTGGAAAATTTTTTTGTAAGTATACAAGTTGGAAATAGTCAAAAGTTTTTCTTTAAAATATAAGCACACATCTTTAATCCCACACTTGGCAGGCAGAGGCAGAGGCAGGTAGGATGCTGTGTGTTTAAGACCTGCTAGGACTACCCAGTGAGACCCCTGTCTCAAAAAAAGAAAGAAAAAATCAGATAATTCCAAGTCAATTTATTACTGTCGTTGTCAGTCACCGTATTTTTCTTGAACACTAAAATTTTCCTTAAATACAAGAGTACCCAGAAAAAGTAACACAAGGACGAGAACAATACCAAAGTGGAGGCTGTAGCTTCAGAAAAGGACAGGCCTCTGGGGATTATTATAATGTGGTCTTGCTCCTTACTTATCCGTACCTGGAAGAAAGAAACCACGGGTTAGAACAAGGCACTTGTATTCACAGCGTAAATGCGGCTAGCATCATGTTTCTAATGAACAAGGGTCGAGAGGGGAAAACCATCTGCGAGGGGATCAAGATATCCATGAAGTGGGGAAACTGAGGGACCGTGACTGTGGGAACCTGCAGCACTGTGCATACCATTCCCACCCAGTGTCTCAATGGTTTTTATTCCAAAGAGCGTCATCCTTCCAAGTGTGGCAGAGCGAAAACAGATGACAGTGAACGGAAGAAGAGTATGTATTATTTATGGATTTATTAGCTTACGGAGCATTGTGGTATTTTTCACAGGAAATTGTTTTGTTCTCTTTCTTCTCTCCCTTCCTTCCCCAGCCTCTCTCTCCTGTCACCTTCAGTAGCCTCTCTTCTACTTGCCAGTCAGGACTAAGACAGGTGAGAACCTGATGCTCTCTCATCTGCACTTCCCACCTTCCAATGCTTGTCTGTATGCAAATGAGGAAGAGTGCTCTTAATGATTACAAGCACCAGCAGGGACCCTGTGTCCCCTGCTCTCCCTGCCCCAGTGCTTTTCAAGGCCACCCAGGCTGCTCAACTATGGATCATGGGAAGGCGCGACCACTCATGATTTCTTTCTGGGAAGTTCTACAGCCAGTCTTCGAAGGAACACCACAACAGACAGGAGAGTGGGAAGAGGAAAGCTGGGGAATTAGTCTTTTCCTTGGAGATGAGGTTTAACTTATCATTAAATCTGAAAATTGGACTTTCCAGTAAGGATGAGAGATCACTGTTGGCATCTAGTTAGAATTTCAGAAAAAGGAACCAAAGGTAAAGGACTCACCGAGATGTACGTATTTGCCAGGTGTGCCCACCCAAACAAATCTGCAAGTCTGTACAGGCTGGCGAGTTTGCAGCGAGTAAGCTTTTCTCCCTTCACATATGAGGATGTATCTGCACCAGGAAGGTCATTAATAGGTGTGACCATGCCAAGACCTAAATGGGGAAAAAAAAATGCAAGAGATTTGACTCAAGAATTCTTTAACCTAGCAATTAGATGCTGGCAAGCAGTCCATGTCCCGGTGAATTCCAGCTTTGTGAACTGAACAGCCAACTAAAACTTATCGGCACATACCACCGCTCAATCTCCTGTCAGGGAAATGGAGTGAGAGTAAGAAGAAGGGCTCTGTCTTCACTAACGGCTCAGTGAGAGGTGTCTCACCTTGGACTTGGGAGACAGACTGCAAGTTACATCACCTGGAAAAGATGGTCAGATGACCCCAAAGGTAAAAACACCACCAAGAAACACAGCTGTTTTCATAATAAAAAATCATTTGAAAGATAACTTCCTAATATCTATTTTGACATAGCCAAACATAAAAGCATCTAAAATGGAAAAAAAATGCATGCAAATAATTGTCTGCCTTCTGCCTTCTAGCTACCAAGTCCAACTGTTACAGAGTAAGTGTGCAGTTTCTGCTCACACTCACTGCTGACCCCGGAGTGCTCCCCCACTGCTGACCTCGGAGTGCTCCCCCACTGCTGA
>JADRCH010000089.1:7849758-7903106 GCA_019843965.1 Rhynchomys soricoides
GCTGACCTCACAGTGCTCCCTCACTGCTGACCTCACAGTGCTCCCTCCCCTTTCACCTACTTTATAGGTCCTCTTCTCCCTCCTTGCTCCTTCCCTGAGCTCAGGCTTCTGTTAAGCTCCTCCCTCCTTTGCTTCTCTTCATGAACACGTCTTACACTCTGTCTGGTGCTATTCTATGAGAGCATCTTCTTCTCTGACTAGGTGGTCCTCCTCCTCCTCCTCCATCCTGCTACTTATAAAGGCCAGTGACAGAGTAACATACAAAATTGAAGTTCACAGTGATTCTACTCTCACTTTTCTTGCTTTCTTCTCTTTATTCCTGTAATGTTGACTTTACAACTTCTATAAGCTCAATTCTTAGCAACTTTTACTCATTATTATTCAAATTTCATTAAAAAAAAATCTATCTATCTATCTATCTATCTATCTATCTATCTATCTATCTCTGTCTCTTTTGAGGCTGGGTCTTACAATGTAGTCCTGGCTGGCCTGAACTTGCTATGTAGACCAGGCAAGCCTAGAACTCATAAAGATCCGCCTAACTCTGTCTCCTGAATGCTGGGATTAAAAGTGTGCTCCAGTCTTTACTTTTTAACATCTCCTGGGTCACCAGTGGTAACTTACCACATTTCACCTTTTTTACATGGTCTCTTACTTTCCAATCTTGGGTCTATGTCTTCACTCCCTGTAGATACTGCAGTAAATCTCTCCCTCTTCTTGTTGCTGCTTGTGGCACTGCTTAAATTTTAAGGCCTTTTCGAGAGAAACCCAATTGGGTGTGTGTGGTGGTACATTCCTATAACCTGTACACTTAGGAGGGGGCGAAGGCAAGATCACAAGTTCAAGGTCATCTTTGACTACATAATGAGTTCAAGGTCAGCTTGTACTACATGAGATCCTGTCTCAAAAAAAGGTTGAAAGTTTGAGATGATCAAAATTTGAAATATTGCAAATGACTCCAAAGAAATAGTTTCGATCATGTATAGGCTAAACAAAACACTTAAACTTTTTTTCCAAGATAGGGTTTCTCTACGTAGCCTTGGCATCCTGGAACTCACTCTGTAGACCAGGCTGGCCTTGAATTCAAAGCTGCCTCTGCCTCCCAAGTACTGAGATTAAAGGCGTGAGCCATAGCACCCAGCTAAAATGGTTTACTGTTTAATAATTTTTATTGTTGCCACTATTTAATTCTTCACTCTCTTTCTACTTCCTATATGACTTTTTTTTTTTCACATCACCACAAAAATCATCCAAACGGGTCCATTTGCACTTCCTGACTTCTGGTCACCACTGGGACATGAGATGTGGGACATGGCTTTCCTGCTACCATGCTTTGTCACCTGTAACCACAGACATGTTCCTGATGTGGAATCTAGGATGCTCAGAGGGGAGAGGCTGCATAGTTCTTTCCTGGGTAGCACTTCTTGGTGTCTGCCCACCAAGGCACTCTCCTAAGCTTTCAACCGCATTTTTAATGGCTGCGGCATCTCAGCAACTCAAAGCAAACATGCCACACGTTTCTTTCTAAACCTGGTTCTTCCTAGTTTTCTTATTAATTCTATGAAATCTTCAAGTTCATTCTTGCACAGAAAATCTAGTACAGCTTTAAAAATCACTCCAGTTTAAAAATGTCTTCCCACAAAGGTAGGAACAAGATGCCAACTTCTAAACCAGGGCACGATGACACCACCATCACATTGAAATAAATGTCACGTGCCCTGCCTGTGCTCTTGTCTAATTCTGTTCTATTTGTCCCCTCGGAGAGCAAGCAGGCCGTTACCTTTCTTTCTGCTCCCTGAAGAGCCCAATCCCACCCCTACTTGTTTCCTACTTCGTACCTTTCCCAGGTTCCTGGACTTGGATATTTCCTCTCCACTGAGACATACTACACACCCTGCTTTTCAAGCATCTTTGATGACCTTACGTATGTACTGCCCAGACACTCCCAGTCCACCGCCATACTGGGATTCTTTGCATGGCAATGCCCAATGTCTGATCATCTAGTAGTGTATTTCCTGACTCCAAGACAGAAAGAATGTTGCTTGTGCAGTCTGAGTCTCTAAAACAGTGCTTGGTACAAACACACTGTTACAGAGTGCTTAAAAGTAGCTCAAGCTTGGAATTTCTGTTTCTGCTGGTAGACTGCTCCTCTGGAAGCGAGGCAACTCACGAGCCCATCCCCAGCATATCAGGCCTGCCACTAAGATCCCCAGGGTTCTGGGTGGCGTTTTCCTCCCTAGTATACCCACAAGCACACAGCTAATGTAGGCATGTACCTCTCTCTGAGATTCTTTCAGTGATCTGACTCAGTTTCCTTTCCTTTCCTGGCACTCACTTAGATCATCAGCCACCAATCCTCTCTTCCCTTGGGTTTTCACTTTCTATGCTGGCAGCTTCTTGGGTCTAACGGTGAAGTCTTTTCAGTCTGAGCCACTTCCTTTCCCTAGATTGCTCTCCTCAGACCCTCAGGCCCAAGGCACTGGTGCACTCGGAGTTCTACAAATACCCTGCCTTGCACTCTCCTCCTGTCGGGCCTCAAGTGTTTGGAAAAGACTTGAATTCAATAAAATCTGATTTAGAAATCTCTAAATCAACAAAAGAAAGAGACAGAAGGGGACAAATAAAGAAAAGCCCCTTATCACCTGAGTCTTCCATGAGGCGATGTCTGCTAGCCCTGTGTGGCCTCTGCACCTGCCCATCACTGCAAAGATCCTGAATACAGTCACAGCCGAAACACCAGGCTTCCAGCCGATGGGTCTTAGCACTTACAGGGAGTGCAGAGTCACAGACTGCTGCTCTTAGCAATGAACTGTGCGATGAATAAAACACCTGGTCCTCTACAGGATGCTCTCACTAGGATACCCTCCAAATCTGACTACCTGGCCCTCTTCCGTCATCAAGCTTTCCCTCAGTCTCCTTCACGTAGCAATCGACTCCAACTCTCAGCACGAGGACACAGGAAAAGGAAACAGACCATTTCTTGTGCATGGTTCTTAAACGTTCCCTTCTACAGTTAGTGTTATGGCCTGATTCTGAAATGTTCACTAAAGGATTGTATGCTGAATGTCTGGTCTCCAGTTTGTGCCCTACTGTGAAGGCTGTACAACTTTTGGGGTAGCTGTTGAGAAGCAGGCTACCAGGGACAAGCCCTCTGTCTGCTTCCTGTGCTGTGAGGAGCTGCTCTGCCTTAGGCTCTCATCTCACAGCCAGAGCTGTTTTGCCTTTCCTGCTGGGATGGACTGAAACCACTCGGAAACTGTGAGCCAAAAGAAAGCACAAATTATTACACTAGTCTTCCAGGGTTAACTAAAATACATTCATCTGGGATAGTGACCATGTCTTATACTATTTTAATAAGGCTCACAAAGTCTATTAAGTGGTTGGCTGATATGCTACTCTAAGTATCAGATGTTATTCACTTTTAAAAGGTACTGGGGATTGAACCTATGGCCTTATGCATAGTACCAGCCACTGAAGAACGTTTCTATTCCTCTCGATAACTTGAGGGTCTTCATTAATGTTCCCAGGCTGGCCTTGGTTTTATGACCCTTTGCTTTCACTGCTGAGCACTTGGTACTGCAGGCTGTGCCAGCAGACCTAGCTGTATGTTATATAGCTGAACAAGAACAAGTAGCTAAGGAGGTGCAGTGTTCTTCAGTAGAGGAAATAAAGAACCACAGTTCACATACTCAGGGGAGGTGAAGAAAAACCCGGGAAGGAGTTGGCCATGATGTAATCCGCAATCTGTTGTAAGGCTAGTAAACCAGTTGGGTTGTGGCCTTTCTTCATTTGTTCTTGAATGAGGCACTCTAGGTCTTCCCGAAAGGCCTGCAATACACAGAACAACCACCTGAGCACAGACAGCGCACGTGGAATGTGATGCTACAAACTTGCCCCGTGGAAACATTCTTTCTCCCAAACCTCTTCTGAGGGTTTTAACTATGCTACTTACCATATACGAAACATAAAATAAAAGATAGTAAGAAGCTCTTAAGAAAAAACATTAGGTGTTCTTAATCTCAAAGAAATTAAGATATAGACCTACAGTAGACAGGCACAGCATTTTATTTACCATGCTAAAGGCTGAAAAGAAAACAATCTCCAGATATCCTCATTGGATTTTTATGTAATTACAGAACAAATGTGGACACATGGAACCAGCCAAGTTCTTCTTAATAAACCATATCTTCCCTTTAAAACAAAACCATTTTAAATGCTTGGTTTAAAGTATCTATAATTAACACTCTTTGATTCAGTTAAAAAATTATACTACCTATGATGTCATATATCAGCTCTGCGAGGGGGACACAGTCTGTTACTCAGTGTCTTCCAAGAAGATTTGAAGATAGTTTCCAACAAAAATAAAATAATATAAACATAGGCAAGGAAAGTCAAGCTAATGTGAAAAACAAACCCAAGGAGGCCAGTATGGACCAGGGATGAGGGGAAGGTATTAAGTACACACCGTAAAGCTGTGAGTGTTTGCTAGAAATGGGTTAAAGTTTATCAAATCTCCCAGGGAACACACATGAATCAGGAAAACCTGCTCAGTGTACTGATTTAATGGCTTCAAGATTAAAGAGCAACTTGTTGCTTAAGAGAGTTATACGCATTTGTTAAAGTGATCAGAAATTTCTGCTACATGAGATGAGATATCTTCACAGGGTTATTCAAAGTCACACAGGTAATAAGTCTCAGGGGTCAGGACACAGACACAGGTTCTTCTTGTTGGTAAAAGCGTTCCCATGTCTGTATAACCCACAGTAAGTACCACCCTACAGCTCTGGCTTATCTATGACGTCATGGGAGGAAACAAAAACCTCTCTGACATCAAGGATGATTGTCCTTTTTAAGTCTAAATGGCTTCTATAGGTCAGGTCACAAAGAAAGCTATTTTTAATGTAAATAACCATACCTCCAACTTGTTCATACTGTTGACAAAACATCAAAAGATGATAATTCTTTTAAAGATAAGGATTTAATTTTTTGTCATATATATTCATCCGTCAATTTTTGTCTCATATACTTTTGGAAGGTTATTCAGATAACTACTTATGTCATAAAACAGAAGCAAGTATAACAATAACCATAACATAAACTGTTCCAGTTCATTCTAGAAAATTGTCAGTAAATGTTCTAACTTTCAAATATTAAAAAGGCCAGGCATGGTGATATACACATATAATTCCAGTACCTAAAAGGCTCAGGCAGGGGGATGTTGAGTTTGAGAATAGCCTGGGCTATGTATTAAATTCCAGGTAAGCCATCCAGAATAACATAGCAAGACTCTCATATATAATAAATAATTATTGCATATTTATATTATCATATAGTATATGATATATTAATTCCATAATATATAAAATTTATATATAATATAGGACATTATAGTTATAACCAATAATACATTGTTTTCTAATACAGAAACCAATAAACCAATCAACAAAATGTTAAAAGCCCTTTGTGTTTAAGATGAGTCACTAATTACATTCTTATAACAGTTAGATGTCAATAAAGTGATTCTTTGCAGTTGACTGGCATGAACACATGAAAGATTCCTAAACTGTGCAATGACTTGCTCAAGCTTGCACAGCTCATAACTGAAGGGAATAAAAACCTAAGGGTAGAGTTTTCACTTGGGCAGAGGATCTTCTCCTAACTTTATCAGAGCTGGGCTGCACTTCTGAAACCAAACAAGGCAGCACGAGTGCTGGTAGCCTCTGGTTGGAAGGGGATAAAGCAAACAGGGTTATTAGGGAGTAGGGTGATCCTGGAGCACTAGGCTAAATGTCTGCCCTCATGCAACACGGTGCAGCAAAAACACAATGAGACACCAGCTTGTTAGCAGGCAGCAAGCTTACACCACACCCTGGCTTCTAGAGGGGAGAGCAAGTTAAGTCTCCAGTAAGAACATACAAACCCACAGCATAGACCGTGTCTTCCTCCTTACACAAGAGCATAATGAAGGAGGGACTGGAGACTGTGATGGTCTAGAAACAGTACAGTTAAGCCAGAATGCTATCAGGGTGGCGGAGTCTTTAAGGCCTTCAAAGACCAGAGTATAGTCCAAGAAATTATGACTATAATCTTCAAAGTATTGACACAAAACCATTCTGTGCTTTAATTTATCAATCTGTGTAGTTTCCCCACACACTTACCAGTGTGCCGGCACTGTGTCCCACACCTCCGTTGTGTCCTTGCATTTTCACAGCAGATGTGTAAAGCAGTTTCCTTGTTTACCAGTGAGTTAACTGAAGTGCAAGCTAAGTGAGTTTCCTACTAAATGCTGGATGAGGTTAAGTCTTGAACACTGATAGAAAACAAGCATTGCCCACCAATGCATTATGTCGTACTTTAAAGAAAAGATTTAAATGAACAAAGATCTTGGCTCTTTGGGACTTCAGGAAGTGCACAACAGACTGACTGCCTTGTAAATTTCCGGGTTTTAGCCACCTGCTCACATACCCTAACGCCCAGTCTAACCTTCGGCGTCCTCTCATCACCATGTACGTGTCTGCCCGCTTGCTCACTCTACATTGTCAGATGGAAGTGCTGGCTCCTGTCACTCCTTGTTCTAAGCAACGCCTCCCTTTATCTGATACCTGTCTTACGTAACCTTCTTCTTACCGGGCTGGGGGGGGGGGGAGGGGATCTCAGCATTTGCTCTCTTCTATGTCCAGTCCGACTCTAGACTTCCCTCCATCTGTTCAGGGTGCCTGTCTTACAGCTGCACTGCTAGCCTTCTGAAGCTGCCACACCAGGAGAGCTCGTGGCTAGGACGGCGTGCCTCTCACTTTCTATGTGATCTATGTCTACTTTTCATTTTCTTAGGTAGAAAGTAAAGAATCGACTTGAGTAACGGATGGCAAAGCTCATTTGCTGGGTTATTAGAAAACAGTCTTGTCAGCGTTTTTCTTAAATGGAGGGTTGATTTCTCCTGTGTAATAATTACATAAAATCTGTCTATCCTCCACCAGGATAAATCATTTTCTTTTAAAAAATAAGATTTCAACTTCATTGCATGTTATACATTTTAAAGAAGTAATTTAATGTTGCAACTTAAAATCCTACTTGAAAACTTAGTTTGTCTCCAAAGCTGACAGTTTAAACAGCTCCCTTATCACACACAAGTCTAAAATAATATAGTATATAATGCTTAGGTAAAATATGCTGAAGGAGTTGAGCTTACCTGAATCTTGCATCTGTTTATTTTCTTTTAGAGTAAGACTATAAAACTGAGTTTCATAAATTCTACACATAAATAAAGAGATTAGAGAGAAAGCTTGGTTTGTAAAGTGTCTGCCACACAAGCATGAACACCTGAATTCAATCCCATAACTTGTGTAGAAGCTTCGCGCATACCATGGGTGCTATAGTAGCAGGAAGTACTAGGAGGGTGACTAAATGCTTTCAGTTTGTAGGTAAGGCCTGCTCCACAGAAGGGAGGGAACACAAGCCTAGTACTGTAAAACTGACCATGGTTCTATGACCAGGGAACTCACCGGTCCCATGGATGAACCTACTACTATTACTTGCTAAATGAATATACATTAAACTGTGCTATAAATATGTGTCTCTCTGCCTATAGATTAATAGCGTTTTCAGTCCTTATCAGAGCAATTTCTATGTGTAGGAGATGGCTGAAACTCACGACTGGTCAAGGTGCAGAAGATAAATGTCTGTCGAGTGCTCAGCCATAGTGAGGCATCTTAATCACACCTCTTTCCCTAAGACCCAGGGAACATCAAGGAAGAGGAGGGAGGGAGATTGTTAAGAGCCAGAGGTTGGAGAGGACTGGGGTGCAGCAGTATCTTCTGGACACACAGCAGCAGTGGGCTCCTGCACAAGGTCAACCCTGTAAATGTCCTAGCACTGAGGGGACAGTAGCCTACAAGCCACCATCACCAGCTAAGGAGCGACTGACAGCTGATGGCTCCTAGGGGAGGGAACAGGCTCCTCTCTATGAGTGTGGCCCTTGGCAGATTGACTGTACTCCAGTGGAGGGGCCCCACACTGATGTGTATATGGTCAGCACAATTGGACTTGATGGGTGTATGCATGCATACATATACACACACATAAACACACACACATGTATACATATATGTGTGTGTGTATACATGGAGAGGGTATAAAACCAAGTTAGGCTGAGGTGTGGGGTAATTATGATAAAGATACTTTGTGGGAATGTGTGAAGTTCTCAAAGAATTAATAAAATTTTAAAACAACAACAACAACGGGTGTGGTGGCACATGCCTGTAATTCTACTGCAAGGAAGTGGAGACAGGAGGATGTCTGGGGGTAGCTGGCTAGCTATATTAGCCTACTTGGCCAGTTCCAGGTCACAGCCCACAACCGATTTGCCAAAAACAAGTGGGGAGTGAGCTCTGTGTGCAGCTGTCTTTGGCTTCTGTACACATGAGCAAATGTACTCTCTCTCTCTCTCTCTCTCTCTCTCTCACACACACACACACACACACACACACACATACACTAAAAGAACAATTTGAAAGGAAACTGACGTGATGGACTTATTTTAGTTAACGCTGTGCACACACACACACGCCCAGGCAGATTTACCAGTGATGTGTACCTGAGGAGCCTCGGGCAACAGAACACTGATTCATGCTGAAGACCCCAGATGGACTCCAAGTACCCACTTATGGACAGACACTTCACAAGAACTATTAGAGAGGAAAAGTGTGTGTGTGTGTGTTGGGGATCACAGACTTGCTTTCAAGGTACCCTACAATTATGTGATTAGATTTCTCCTAAAGCAAGACAGGAGCACCTCAACTTCCTTAGAATGTCTCCATTAAGAAATGTATCAACCTGGAAACATCACCACCGCTCTTGTTGAGGAGAAAAAAACAAGCCAGACCTTCTTCTGAACGGTCTTCCTCCTGCACTGACTTTCTATGAAGGTGAGGTTAGAATAATAATTTTTCTTCAAGTTGGCATACAAATAAAGTTTATAAAGAATATTTGTGTCTTAATCTTCCTAAAATTCTGACCAATTACTCACGTAAAGGCACACCATTAAGTTTCTTCTGTGTTAGAAATAAGCTTCTCGCACAAGGAATTTCCATTATTTTAAAATACTATTTATGTTGGGTTTTTGAGCAAACTACCTATACTTCAAGTGTGAAAAAAACCCTGTGAAATTCCTAGAAATACTATTTTTCTTGAAAGTCAAAAAAAGACCAATTCTTATTTCCCTATACCCACCATATTTAGACAAATTCTTTGTTCTTTCATTTCAGATGAAAGAACAAAGTGTTATTTTTTTGCATATTTCCATTTGTACATATGCAAAAAATTCAAATATTCACATTTGTATATTCCTATAGTGTCTTATCTCTAGAAATTCTCCCCAGGTTGGGCTGAATTAACTTAAGTAACAAATGTGAAGATGTAAAACAAGACTTGTGAGCGGAACCTTTTCCCTGTTTGGGAGGCTTTGGTAATTACAGTTTAACAGAATGACACCTGGGTTAAAATTCTAAGTCCACCATTTAACCAAGCTGAAAACATTCAGCCAATTATTTAATGTCTCCCATTTCCAATTTATTCATGTGTAAAGTAGAGATATCAATGTTTCTTTGAGTTCTTTGGAGGATCACAGACTGCTATACCTTTGTAACAGGGACCTGGTGCAATACGAGTTTAATTAAAAGTGTATTTTGCTTCTATTAGTTTCTCTGATTTGCTTTCTTCTCAAATGGCATGATTTTAAATTTTAAAAATCTGTTACTTATAAACATAAATCAGTAATGGCGTTGCTTTAGGCTTTTATCGATTATAAATTTGTCTAATAAAGTAGACCAATATTTGTAGATGACCAATGAAAAATTTAAAATTATAGAGGCAGAAACACTGCAAAATTGTATTTAAAGGAACAAGGTTAGTACCAGCACTTGGGAGGCGGAAGCAGGAGGGAAGCACACACACCATTCTCGAGCAGCCTTACAGAAAGGTTGATGTGACAGGGAAATACAGTCTTTTTGCAAGGAGCTACAGAAGTGATTCATTTTAGCCCAGGTCAGACCTCCAGATGACAGCAGCCTGGGCTGGAGTCTGGGCTGCACGTTCATAGGAAAGCTGAGGTGAGCCCTGACCATTCAGCTAAACTGCTCCTTAAATCCGGCCTTTCAGAAGCAGTGAGGTAATCAGAATGTTGGATGTGTGAGCTGCTTGGGATGATTTGCTCTCTGGCAGAGGGAGCTGTTAGAGGCTACAGTGTGCCATGTCCTTTAGTGGGAAGGCCCGGACCCTCTGAACCTCCCTGGTCCTGCCACCCTCTACTACAGCTCCTTACCTCCTGTTGACCCCCACCATAACATTATTTTTGCTGCTTCATAACTGTAATTTTGCTACTGTTATGAATCATAATGTTAGTATTTATGTACAGGACATCTGATATGTGACACCCAAAGAGGTCGAGCCCATAGCTGAGAACCGCTACTTTAACGGACAGGTGAAAACCACTGCCACAAGTCATGGCGGGATGCAAAGTTTACAATGGTTTTTCCAAATTTTCATGAGTAAAATTTACAATTCATTAGATTAGGCAAAGCTCTAAGGGGAAAATTCTACTTTTATTTATTTATTAAATTTCGGTCTCTTCATTCTTTTCTGAGTAAAAACTGATTATTCTTTTGAGCAGATAAATGCCTGTTCTTTCCCATGATTTAGGTTCTCTAGGGCATAAATAAAATTAATTCTTTTAATTTGTTAAGAATGGAAACATATGCCTGTCAGTGGTGGCTCACACCTTTAATCCTGGCACTTAAGAGGCAGGGGCAGGTGCATCTCTGTGATTTCAAGGCCAGCCTGGTCTACAGAGTGAGTTCCAAGACAGTCAGGGCTACACAGAGAAACCTTGTCTCAAAAAAAACAAAAACAAAACAAAACAAAACAAAACAAATATATATATATAATAAAAATAGAATATTCTCAAAGCTATGATGTCTTTAATGGAAGAATACTAGCAAACAGAAAAATCTGGCATATAAACGTGGTTAGCACTTTTTCCATTTTTACTTACTGGTCGTCTGGGGCATTTATCCTAAAAAATGTCAATATTTTACAATCCTGAACAAAATGTGGTCTTGATTTCATTCTTTCAATTACTTAATAGTGTAGGTTACACTAGTCATTTAGCTAGTAAGTTAGTTCATAACCTTGGGTTCTTCAGGCTTGAGTCCAGCAAGGCACAGCGCCTATGCTCTGTCATCTTCAACATTCTGGTTGTCTCTGCTTTATTTGAAAGGCTTCTTTTAAACTAGCACTACACTTAGAAAACTTAGAAAATCCTTCAAAGCTTGCACTGCTTTGTAATGTGTCTTTCAAAGCTTTCATCAAGGCCACTGGTAAGGGAAAATTACTCAGAATGGAATTCCCCTTTGGCTTTGGACTCAACTCCTGTGATTAAATTCACAAAGGCACATAACAGAATGATTTACCAGGCCACATTAGGCAGCCTGGATGGCTTGCGCTTATTTTAGCAGCTAAACTGGAAACCTAATAGAATCCTAACCTAGATACCATGTGCCTAAGTGTGCTGCCTCTGCCTTGGGAGTCCTGTGATCTTGATTATGTATAAACTTACAAATCCATTTTGCTTCTCAAATCCAGTGATTTTCTCGCTTTCCATCACTTTATGCGACCTGTGAAATTCTACTAAAGCAGTGGTTCTCAATCTGTAGGTTGTGACCTCTTTGGGTTCACGGGGTTGCCTAAGATTACTGCAAAACACAGATATTTACATTATGACTCATAATAGTAGCAGAATTACAGTTATGAAGTAGCGATGAAGTTAATTTTATGTTTGAGGGGTCACCACAACATAAAGAACTGTATTAAAGAGTCACAGCATTAAGGAAGGTTGAGAGCCACTGCACTAAACCATTGGAAGAAATTTAAAAAATTACTTCACTATGATTTAAGTCAACTACTGTGCTGACAAAATTTTCAGTTTAAGCTAAATTTATAATCCACTTTTAGCCTAGTTAATGTGGAGTGCATTCATATATGTATGTGCCTGCATGAGTTAATTTAACAACAGGTTACTTAAGCACAGAACTTCTTAACATCCTGAAGTCTTTCTACACTGTTATGAAAGTTGAATGTAATGTACCCAAAGGGACACAAAAATGTGCACACCAATATACCTAGCTTGTTCGCACAACTTGCGTGTACTTGCCTCTCTGCTCAGATAATGTCTTAATTGGTACCTCAAACTCTCAGTAGAGCCATACGTCTTTCTTTAGAGGAAGTTATACCCAGAAAACATACAAAGAGAACGCACATGATTGAAATGCCTCTTTGACTGTTATGGTTTCGCACATGCATTTATACTGACTCCACTCATTCTTTAAGCTCAAGTTCACTGTTAATCCAGCCCTTCATCACTGAAGACTTTCAACTTTTTCATTACATCATATCAAGGGCTCCAAAGAAGGAAGAAAGGCTTATAGTTGCTTCAACTTACAGGACTCTGCAGGATCTGAGTAACTCGCTTCCTCTGCTCCATCATATTGAAGTCCTGTCGTAGATCAGGAGACATGTTCCTCTCTCGAAGGTATTCCGGATCACTTTCATTGATTCGGTCAAAATACCTCTCTTTGTGAGGCATGCTGGGAGGAGGAGGAGTGGTGATCACAGCTTGGCTGGTGTCTGAACTCATGTTTCAAGTCTTCTTCTCTACAGAGTAGACACAGACAGGAGGACACTTACTACAACACCGTGGTAAATCCACTTTACAGGAGCCAAGTAGAACTTTTAAATGTTTGGAAACAAACTTTCTTTCAAAAGCAGCTTCAGGGACTGGAGAGATAGTCCAGTGGTCAAGAACACTGGCTGCTCTTCTAGAGGAGCTGGGTTCAATTCCTAAAACCCACATGGAAGCTAACTGTTACTTCAGTCCCAGAGGATCCCACACCCTCTTCTGGCCTCTGCACCAGGCATATACGTGGTGCATACATGAAGGCAACACACACACACACACACACACACACACACACACACACACACAATTAAAATAAAATCTAAAAAAACCAAAGAAATTAAAAAGTAGCTTCGTGGAGAAAGGTTGTCTGATAGGGGCCCAATGGTGAGAGTGTCCCCCTAGTGTACTCATGGCCCTGGGTTTGATTCCCAGCACATAAAGAATTAAGAAGGCAGCGTCTCCAAAAATACTAGAAAAGTTTTTGATGTAGGAAAGCATTTCTTAACAACCACAAAAGAAAATAAAACTTATCTTTGATTATAATGCTAAGGTAGAAATTATTATTTTCAGAGCTAATGAAAATTCATGTCTAAATACCGAATTTTTTTTTTTTTTTAAAAATACATGATGTTACTTATTTTAAATTAATTTAAGGGACTAGAGAAATAGCTCAGTGATGAAGAACAGATATCGCTCTTGCAGAGGACCCAGGTTTGGTTCCCAGTACCCACATCAACCATCTTACAAATACCTCTAACAAAAGCTCCTAGGGATCCAAAGCCCCACAAACACAAGCACTGGCCCATACATGCCCATAGAGGGGCACACATATACACACACACACACACACACACGGACACACATGGACACACAAATACACATAATTAAAAACAAAAAAATATTTACAAATAAAACTAATTTAACTTAAAATATACTCTAAGGCCAACTTATTTGGATTTGAGGAGGAAAATATAAATTTTTATAATTTGACCAAGACCATGGTAAAATTCAGGCAAAAAAAAAAAAGCCAGTGTCATGTAGTTGAGACATTTTCTTTCTCCTTTTGATTTTTAAGCCGATATATGTGCATCTAATTTGCTCTACTGTTTCCCCAGGGAAACTGTCTTATGCTGCATCTGGAGGCTAAGAGCAGAGGAATCCGCAGGTCTTCATATCAGGAAGAGGAAACAGCTAAGCATCCTACTCTAGGCAGGGTAGAGAGCAGAAATATCACCTGCACCTCTGTGTGGTACAGGACCAATCATGGGAAATGATGCCAACTGTCCTGTGTTGTCTGTGGGACCTTCCAACCTGACCAATATTTAGCAACTTAAGGGATAACAGACTGGCCTGACCACCACTACTACCACCACCACCACCTCCTCCTCCTCCTCCTCCTCCTCCTCCTCCTCCTCCGCCTGTTGTTGTTGTTGCTGTTGATGTACTTGTTTTCCTGGTCTAACTGAGTTTTTAAAGGAAGTAATGATCAAAACACCCCAGAGTAAAGCACTGCATACTGATGGTGAGGTGCATGCGTGGGCCTCCTGATGCTTGCTTCATGTCAGACCAAACTTTTGTCCCATTCAAGGATCCTTCCCATTCCTTAGCAGGTATAATTTCCTGGTGTACGAAAGACTCAAGACTAGGTTTTGCAAATGATTCAATAACTTCCCAAGAGAATGTCAGAATTGTGACAGTTTCTAGACTAACTCCATCACTCAGGCAGATGGCACTTCATTTCCACAGAAGTCAAGGAGAATGTCTGCCTCAGAAGTTACATGAACAACTGACTCACTTATTTTGATTGTTACTGATACTGAGGATAACACTTAACTGGGCACATGACTATGTTTAAACACTAGGAACAATCTATCACCAGCTCAGAAACAAGAAGACTCACTGTACTTCAGTTTGTGCTCGCTGGCCTGTTACAGACAATGGCTAACCATCACGAAGCAATTGTCTGTTCTCGACAATGCTGACTGAATTACAACTCCCTATGTCAAGGATGCTGCTGCCTTTTATCACTGAAAGGCACTTAATGTGGCTTGTGTATAATATCAGAGACTATATAACGCTTTTGAAAAAGCTAATTGCAGTGGTTACCTGGTGCTTGATTCATTTACATAAAATTCCTCAAATGGCAACATTGTTGAAATGGAGACCAGAGCAGAGGTTGATGTGTGAGAGAGGACAGTATGCTCAGGACGGAGTTAAGATTCAATACATGTACTAAGTGAACATGAGCAAAATGAGAACAACCTGAAGAGCGTCTGTCAATTCTACCGAGTGGGTACTGTGACCCAGCTAAGTGTCTTAACTGAGAATGTCACACATGCGGATGGTGCTCTCCCACCAAGTCCACGCTGTTCTCTGCCTTCCCTATCACTCCTTCTCCTCCATCATTTCTTCCCAATTTCATTTTTTTAAAAGCCCATGGGATCTACTTCATGATGCCAGTGTATTGGAGCAAGGGCACCCTCGCACAGGCCACATCCCTGAAGAAAATGGACTCTCTTCCTCTCAGTGGCTAGGGCTGAGACTTAGTGACTACCTCCTCCAGCCATGGTGGGAGTGGATGTGGCTGGATCTTACCCATGCAAGCTCATGTGTGCGACTTTTCTGTTGTGTCCAGAACACACTGCTTCACTACAGTCATTCTCTGCTTCTGACTCACAAATTCCTCCTGTTGTGCAACAATCGATTGCTAAGGCCTGGCGGGGGTGTGTGTGTGTGTGTGTGTGTGTGTGTGTGTGTGTGTGCTGTAGATGCACCACTGAGGGCTGAGCACTCTACAGTCTCTTCTTCCTCGACCAGTTGTGGTTTCAGTGCCAACTGCTGTCATCTACTACAAAACTTAGCTTCTCTGATGAGGGCTGTGAGATGTATTATTCCATAGGAATAAAGATACAAATGTAGAAGGAAGTTTATTTCTACATTTTTTTAACAGAAAAAAATAGCAATAGGTTCTCCTTTAGCAAACATGACCAACCCAGACACGGTTTCTTGACCCTGTCTATGGTGCCAGGCATGAGTTCATGAGACGAGGCCTTTAAATGCTTTCAGAAAGTGGTCCGTATTCCCATACGTATTCAGATGTGCTGACAGGTAAGACATTACAGTAGCTCTCAGGGCTCACATCTGGGTGTGACTGATGATGCCTTTCCTCCTCTGGCAGAACTTCTAGCACTAAGAAAGCCAGCCAGTAAGGTATGACACTTCCAAGTCGGTACCAGTCTAATTTCTCCAAGTTCTACGACTCAAATATGTTATGTTTTCAGTAATAGGGGCTTACCATCAAGTTTTTGTAGGGTAACCAAGGCAACGGCAACAGCCCCTAGTGGTGGACCAACAACTCAAAGAGATGTAACCCATTCCTAGCACCGGGCTAAACTGAGCCTATGGTGCCTGGGAGAGGCACTTCCTTCCACCCACTATTATAGGGTGCTTCCTATTATAATTATATATGTTCATGTATATGTTTTTAGGAAGCTTCTACAATAACAGATATGCCTTTTTCCATATGCTGTTTTCAAATATCTCTAGCATTACCTCTCTCTCTCTAGACCCCTTCTTTTACCTTGTTCCCATCCCCCATCCTTTTTAAGTTTTGTAAGATGTCACTCATGGGGGAAACTATATGAAGGCTACACAGCATCCCTGCTGGTTCTTATGATTGCACGTGCAGCTATACTTGTCTGAATTTTTAAATTTTAAAGTTTAATCTTAATAAAATCAATATTCTATTAGAGTAGAAAAAAATTAATAGTTCCCATTTCTAGTGATGTAAGTTTATGATCAACTCTGCAGAGGGTAAAGTTTGTACTATCCCTATCTTCAGACATTATAAGTACCAGAAAGCATTCTGAGACAGTTTAACCAACATAGCTAAATTGCATTTGAATAAATACACACCTGGAATACTGCCACAGATTTAAAAAAAACCTCATGGATTATAACACCTGGAATACTACCACAGATATTTCTCATGGTGGTCCAAAGAGTTGTGGAATGTAAAATGTGGTTACAATAGCAGTTTTCCTAAGCTAACCAAAGATAATACGAAGCCCTCTGGGACACAAAATGAAATGCAGTATTGGGGAAAATAGGCATTTATTTAGTAGCTAGTGTTCAGGTATAGTACCAGTCAAGAGACACACCAAAAGATGCAGCAGGGGAGATACTAACCTCAAGTGTGAGCTTGAGAAGAACTTGGTCTGCAGTCAGAGTAGTTTAAATATGACTGTTCTCCACGAGACCTTTCACATTGCTAAATGTCATGGCAAGAAATGGTCTAGGAATTTCAGCTGATTATTAAGCCAAAAAACTTTAAAATAAATTCTGAAAGGTTCTATGTGTTCTTTCCAATCAAAAAGCAGCCTGCCTACTACAGAGTACTGGACTATGGACAAAGAGACTTGCTGTGCTAGCCACGGGGCTAAGGAATGCACACAGACTGGCTCGTTTACTAATCGTAATCTTAACTGTAGACATCACGTTCACATTACAGATGAGGAAATGAAGTAAAAGAGCTACCAAGTGATTGATGGAGACTTTTGACTAGGTCTGTTGGAGCCAGCAGCCCATGGTCCTAATCAATGAGGTGGGCAGCTAGTAAGTTCTTTTCCAATGTAGTTCACTATCAATGTTGGAAAGCCTTGATCCTCCACCCCAAACAAACAAACAAACACTGTCTGTGGTGGTTTGAATATGCTTGGCCCATGGGAAGTAGCACTATTAGGAGGGGTGGCATCATTGGAGGAAGTGTGGCCTTGTTAGAAGTGTGTCATTATGGGGGTGGGCTTTGAGGCTCCTCTGCTCAGGCTCCCCCCAGTGCAGAAGAGAGCCTTCTCCTGGCTGCCTGCAGAAGCAGTCTCCTGCTGCTGTCTTTGGAAAAAGATGTAGAACTCTCAGCTCCTCCAGCCCCATGTCTGCCCGGATGCTGCTATGTTTCCTACCTTGGCGATAATGGACTGAACCTCTGAAACTGTAAGCCAGCCCCAATTATATGCTTTCTTTTATAAGAGTTACCTTGGTCATGGTGTCTGTTCCCAACAATAAAACCCAAACTAAGACACTGTCCTAGGTTGAAAGGAACCTGTGCATCAGTCATCTTTGGCTTTCCAGGGAAGGAATACATTAATGGTGGAGTCTCCACTCTTAGCCCCAAAGGATTCACTCAAAGCATAAATACTTCTGTATCCAGATGATGACTGATAGCTCTAGGGTACCTTCTTTTTAAAACTGACCACACCGTTTTAAAATGCCATACAGATCTATCCAGGCATGCTTTCAGTGCCTACCAGTAATGCACATCTGAACTTAAAAATAGTATAAACTAGTGTAAACCAGTGTGCAAAGTATATTTTTGAACAGTGCTCTGTCAGCTGAAAAAGTATAATTTTTAACATAAAATGTAAAGACTTCTGGAAGTTAACACTATTAACTTGTCTTTCCTGTGGGTTTTCCTCTGGTACACTCTTTGGTACTCTTTGACTGTACAAATTAGAAATAAAGACACTACAAGTGTGGCCAGTGAAATGACTCCATGGGCAAAGACACCTGATCTTGAAGAACGAACTCCTGAGATTTGACCTCTGACCTCTACCATGCATACAAACATATGAGTGTAATAAAAGATCTGAAAGGTATTATTAAAAGGACAGGGATCTAGCCTTGTGGTAGAGCACTTGCCTAGCAGCACAGGGCTCTCGAGTTGATCCTTAGCTCTGGGGCTGGGAAGAGGACATTGAAAATAAACAAAACTTCACCTTAAAAAAGTCTTAGGGCAAGCACCACATAGTACCCATGCCGCATGAATGTTAACGGACTAGGATACAACACAGGAGTAGTATTCTAGAACTATGCTTTCAGACCCTGTGAAAAAATAGTAACCCACAATAAGAAAACCATTTTCTGCTGTATTCACATAAAAACATTGGGATAAGAATGAGATACGTTAATGACCTGACATTTTGATGAGTATCCTGATATTTTCTATGTTAATGTCTTTCTCCATGCCTTTTAAAGAAATACTGATGACACTGACTACTGATTAGCAGGCTGTGCCATAGGTTTCAATGTGCTGCTCTAGAAATTCTAAGTTACAGTCAGTTGAGAAATGGAAAAGAAAGAGCTACACAGCATGCGTGTGGTAAATTGCACAGAACACTGAAGATTGTGTACGAGATAGAAGATGCAACTTTTCATTTTTTTTCCTGTGTGTGTGTGTGTGTGTGTGTGTAGTTAGGTTCATGTGTGCATGAGTGTGTGCTGTGGCATATACATGTGTGCATGTGGGGGCCAGAGGTCGACATGAGGTGTATTCTGTGATTGGATCATTGGATTTGCTGGCTGCCAGTCTAGCTCCAGGTTCAGTAAGGGACCCTGCCATAAGAGAGTAAAGCAGTGAAAGAACAGCCATTCAATGTCTTTCTCGGGCTTCTGCATGAACACAGGTGCATATATCCATGTCCATAGGTCCGCAGATGTCACACACACACACTCCCCAGCCACAAAACAAACATAAAAATGAAATATGGACATTCTACAACAGGCTGAATCTTGAAACACTATGAAAAGTAAAAGAAGCCAGTTACCACAGACCATACATTCACATGAAGTCTTTAGACATTTACATGATGCATTTAGAACAGGCAGGCCTGCAGAGGCAGGATCTGGATTATTGGTTGTTTAAGGTTGGGGGAGAATAAGGAGCAGTTTCTAGTGAGATTTTTAAAATAAAGAATGGTGAAATGTTAAAATAATTATGATGATAACCATACAATTCTGTGACTACATGAAAAACCATGCTGGGGTACAGCTCAACTGGCAATGTTTGCCTAGAATGCATAAAACCCTGGGTGGTCACCATGATCAGTGGGCATAGGAGAGGCCTGCAGGCACAAAGTGCCTTACTTCAAGAAGTGGAGGAAGGGGCTGGAGAGATGGCTCAGCACACACTACTCTTGCAGAGGGCCTAAGTTCCAGCTCCAGCACCTCCTGGGCAGCTCACAACCACCTGTTTATTCTAGCTCCAGGGAACCTCTGGCTCTGCAGGTACTTACACTCACGTATGCACATGCACATATGTATACTCATGTATGCACAGGCACGTATGTACACACACGATTAAAAGTATTAAAAATAACTCAAAACAAAAGTGAAGTAAAATTCACACAAAAATTGCATAGAGACTTTGATCTGTTTTCGGGGATTTCAGCTGGAGACTTTGGCTTTCTTTGCCATAGCTGATAAAACACAGCTGGAAAAGCCAACAGATTTTTACTACAAAGGGGTCTGATTTGAACAAGATCTTCCAGCCTTTATAAATGGGCTGTTATGGAGGCCCACAGAATCACAACATGATCTGCTTTCTTCTTGGAAATTTAGTGCTGAGCCATAGATGTGCGACACATTAAGTCCAGAAAATCGTGCCTAGAAATTACTTCCAAGTGTTCTTTGGTTACAACCTGCCAGGACAGAAACCTGATGATGGTTTTTAAGGGAAGTCCATAAAAAGAGATAATTGATTAGCCCAGAAACTGGCTTCACAAAAGTACTGTTCAAAATATTTGCCAAAATTATAATCCTTTAGATATCAAGATTTTCTTTACACTTTATGATTTATTTGTATGTGCATATGTGTGTGCAATGTGTGTGCCCAGGTGCTCCTGTAGAAGTCAGAGAACAGCCTCACAAGTTCTCTCCTCTATGGTGTGCTCTAGGACCTAACTCAGGTTGACAGGTTTGTTTAACAAGTGCTTTTATCTGCTGAGCCATCTTGCCAGCCCTAAAGCTAAAGTGTGATATTCCATAGGAAGTAGTTAATTCCCAGCTTAGAATGGGTTGACTCACATTTTTAAAACTACATGACACTGTGAGAACAATATATATGCAACAGAAATTGTACTTTGAATTTTGATTTTTTTAATAGGCTTAATACAGTAGGATGGCCTCTCTTTTTCTCAAGTTAACTAACATATTCATTAAGTAAGTTCTGATATCAGAAGAGTAAAACGATATTCTCTAAGCACGGCAGTGGTTCTTAGGTCACCATATAGGATATTCCTCTCTCTTCTTAAACTATTTCTTGCTTTATTTTTTATCTTCAAGTGTATGAGTGCTTGTGTGTGTGTCTGTGCACCACATGCATACAGCAATGCCTGAGGCTATCACAGGGCATCAGGTCCCCTGAGACCAAAATTAAAGAGAGTTGTAAGTTGCCAGGTGGGTACTGGAACCAAGAACAGTAAGTGCTCTTAAGCACTGAGCCATTGCTCTACCCTGGGATTATTTTCTCTTGCTACTGGGCACCCACTCAACCACAAACATAGTCAGTACTCTACAATATACTAAGCTGCTATACAGAATATATATCTCCGTATACTATACTATATACTATAAACACTGCAGTATACTATATAGTGTTGGCTAGGTTAGGCTTATGAAATAAATTTTCAACTGATGAAGGAGTTACAGGAAGCAACCGCATCACAAGTTAAGCAGCATCTATACTGAGCTGGATTATCAACCCAAGCTCTGTTGTGTCTTGAGAACCTCTGAATATGACTTTATTTCTAGTGAGAGGAAGATGAAAGATTTGGACAGAGGAGACACACTCGAACAAAGGTCAGGTGATGAGAGAGACAATGGGCTGCAAGCCTTGGGAACACCAACTATGCATGGGTGGCATCCTCTAGAAACTGGGAAGGAGGCATGGCCACTTTCCCCCAGAACCTCTAGAAGCAACCAGTTGGAGACATCTTGAGTTTCTAGCCTCCAGAACTCTCAGAGAATAGAATGCTGTTGCTTCATGCTATCTAGTTGTGTGCTGTGTTATGGTAGCAAACTATACTACTCCAATGGAATTTCCATGCTAATACCTATTTAGGAAACATTTTACTATCATAACAGTGTGGAGAACACACTTCTGAAGAATCAAAACTTTGCAAAACTAATGAAAAACACTTAAGTGATTCAAACAAAACATCTGATACAAGGAGAATAAGTGTGTTTTTCACCATGCTGTAACCTTTGCTAAGTATGGTAGACTGAAAAGTTTCTGAGGAACATGAAGCAAGAAAATGTTATGTTAGATTGTGAACGAAAATGTCTTTGTAAAACCCCATGAAGATGATTCAATAAGAATTCCAATCACAAACACAAGCTGCAGCAGGTCTTACTTCTTCTACCCCAGCTGAGATGTTAAAGCAGGTACCAAATCATAAAATAGTACCTTGATAAAATGTCCTTTTCGCGTAAGCAAGGGTGGATTTCAAATGCCACATGTTTAGTTGACATTCTTGCTTTGTGTGCATGCATTTCTGCCCTTTTCTCTACAGGAGAAACTATTTAAATCCAATCTACAGCTTTAGCAGCGTGCAGGCACTGGTCCCTTCAGGTTATGAGAACCTGTAAGAAGCTGGCTCAGTGCTGCCGAGGGTCAAGTGCTTGTTGCTGCATGTTTCCACACTGATATCCGACTTTACTTAATTATTAAGAAACAAAAACCTTGCTGAGTTACTAATTTTGAAGACCTCTACTCATTCCTGGGTGATCTAAATCCCTTTATTTTTCTACTGGGTAATTTCAAATACTCAAATGCAGAACCCTCCCATTGCTACTCTCTGTGGACTTCTACCGATTACCATCCTTTGCCAAAAGTACCTTGTCCCTGTGTTCTGCCTACATGGCAGGGCGTGATAAATCCCCCATACTCACTGGTCACAGAACTGGGCTCTTTCTAATTGCCTTTTGTTGAGAAGCTGGCCTCTTCTTAAGAGTTGGTTTACTGAAGTCTTTCTTTGTTCAGCCACTTTGCCCTATTTTAGTCTTGTAGTTTCACCAAATTACTCTGGAATAAGCCTACGGCAAGAGGGGAATGTTTTTAAAATATCCAACTTCTCTTAAGCTCCTATGCTATAACTATTTGATTGCTTTGAGGATGGAGCATGTTTTAGTCATTGAGTCTCATAATAACCCTGAGATATAAGTACTGTTACCTCAACTTATTGACAAGGAAGTAGCTTAGCTACCTATTGCCAAGGGAAGAAACACCATGACCAACTTGGGGCATGGCAGCAAGTGGGCAAGCATGGTGCTGGAGCAGCAGCTGAGAGCTTACATCTAAGTATTGGGCAAAGAGTTGGCCAACTGGACGAGTGATGGCTTATTAAAACTCAAAGCCCACCCTGGTAACACACCTCCAACAAGGGTACACCTCTTAACCCTTCTCGAACAGTTCTACCAAAGGCCGAGGAACAGTGGTGTGGACAGACAGGGACTGTGATGCCTGAGCATTCAGATGTATGCGTCTCCGGGGCCATTCCTATTCAAACCACAGGAAACAGGAGGGACAAAACATTTAGTTATCCAAGGTCACACTCCTGTGTTTGGCTCTGGAACCAGAATTTTCTTCATCTCCACTCATATTTCCAAAATTTGAATCATATTAAACTTAAAGTTGTTAAGATCTTCTGGCAAAACTTTTCAACTTCTTTCCCATCCTAGACTCAAATCAAGGTTCCTACTCTTAAATACGAACTCCTTTGTAAGGTATGTGTTTTCATGGACTGGCTATCTTCAAAATGAAGTTTATCTGAATACCAGAAGAATGAAATGAAGGGTTTGGTACCTGGGAATTTTCATCTGATCAGTAACAGACAAACATCCCTGGTTATTTGCAAAATTCAATGATCCACAAAGTGGAATCTAGACAATTATAATTTTAAAAAGGAAGGACTTTTCTAGATCGTGGTACCCTGATTACACACGCCCCATTATTTTACCTAGAACGGTGTCAGACATGAACTTCTGTATAGATTTGCTGATTATTTTAAAGAGATCTGGGTTCTGTCGGAGAAATAAAATTTAGCTCGGAAAGCGGATTAGCTGAGCAGAGTAGGAAACGTGAGCAAGTGTGTGTTGGTGCTTTCTGACCTGGGCCATTCACCTTCCAGATGACTGTCTGTCCTGGCACACACAGATAGTGAAGAGATGGTGAGATAGAGGAAGCCCAGATTTCCAAGTTGTCTGAGAACTTAATTTTTAATAAAAATGGGAAAAATCAAAGAGGATTTTGGAAGTCTAATATAAACTCATGGGAAGAGATATCAGTAAACCAACTTATTATTTAATTCATGGAAGCCTTTTAAAAACAGCAACAGAAGTGCTGACTTTAGAAAGTGAAGAATCTATGAAGACATGGAGAAACAAACACTGATTTATAAATACTAGTAATTCCTATAAGAAATACTGTCTTTCCTGATCCTCCTTAGTTAGAATGAGTGTTAAAGTCTAAAAGAATATGAGGCATTACTGTTTTGTTTTAGCCTATCATTTCTCCATTAATAAACAAGGGTGGAGAGAGAGCCTACCTTGTCTAAAACCCTCTGCTTAATCTTGCTCTACTTTTATATTATGAAGATACACAGAATGCAGACTACAGATCGCATGCATATATGTATTCCACCAATATAACAGAGTTCTGAAATATGAATAACACTTTTTAAAATTCCATAAAGGGTTTGCCTAAGACACTAATATTTGAAACTAGTGGGGGACAGTCTTTGAAAAAGTCATGTAATGCCTTCCGCTCCAGTTCAAAGGGATTAACAGGCACACACTCAGCGCTAAAAACAGGAAAAATTGGAGGTTTTGTTTTCATAACAATTTGAAGCAACTTATAATATTTTTTAAACTGAGCCTGTTTTGATGGTAATTCAGTTGTACCACTCACGTCTGAAGGATCCACTTCTATGGCTAGCTAGCTTTAAATTCAGGCTTGAAGCAGCACTCTGTCTTTCTGCGGCCCACAAAGACTGGACTCACAGCGTAGTTCTATAGTGTCTATTTAGCTGGACTTACAGCCCACATCAAGTAAGTCATTGTCAAAGAAAAAGCCATCTTCATGGCTTAGTAATTAAGTAGTTCTCCAGAGTTTGGAGGACATGTTGTATCTACTTTAGATTTCGAGGAATAGTGTTATATACTCTTGTGAAAAGGCTACAAAGCTTTACTTGAAATATCGAAAAGGCAGTATGAACGCTACAGCTCTTGTGGTTCTTGGCTGCTACTGAGAAGCACAAGCCATTTGTTACAATTTTTCCCTCAGAATATATTTCCCTAGCCCCTCCCACTAAGGTAGAAAAGCATCTTGGAGTCCCATCTGTAAAACATAACAAAACAAAAACTTAAAAGGCTAGGGATGTAGCTCAGTCATAGAGTGCAAGCCCGTTGCAACCCCCCCCCCGGATCCCCCCCCCCAACCAGGGCTCAGTCCTCAGCATAAGAAACAGATAGAGCGGCATGCATGCTTGGAAGCCCAGCACATGGGAGACAGAGGTAGAATCAGAAGTCTGAGGCCATTCTTGGCACTGTGCGGTCCAGGCCAGCCCCAGCTGCATGAAACTGTCTCAAACAAAACAAAACAAACATACAAAACATTAGGAATCATGGTAGCAGTGCTAGTGTGATATCAAATAACATGCAGGCTCTGAACATTGGATTTAAGAGACTTCAAAAGGCCCGTGGCTTTTCTCCCAAAGGCTCTCCACGGTCCTTACACATTTAGACTGTTCCCCTTCTCATCACTATCATCTGGGTGTCAGTCTCTATCTTGACATCTTATTCAAAGCCAACTCATTCCTCCCCATCAAAAATTAGCCTTCTTCCACTGCACTGCTCCCACTGCTCCTAAAGCACTCTGTCTCATCTGTGGAGACTGGACCAACAACGTCTTTATTATGCACTTAAAAGTTACTCAATAGGGCCACTGACCCATAATATTGCACTCTATCTACCTACGAATAAACCAAGAAAGAGATCTAAATTGACCATGTTGGTGGTTGAGGTAAGAAATACTGTGACTCACATTTGAAATGTATTAATTTGACCAAAAAGTCATTAAAGAGAAGTGTGAGGTTATAAAAAGAGCAATTTTTAATTTTAATTTTAAAATGCTGTATTTATTATATATACTGAGGCCAGAAACAAACAATAGTATAACAACATCACCTTTTAGAAAGGAAGATGGCTCCGCTGGGCAGTGGTGGCGCACGCCTTTAATCCCAGCACTCGGGAGGCAGAGGCAGGTGGATTTCTGAGTTCGAGGCCAGCCTGGTCTACAGAGTGAGTTCCAGGAAAAAAAAAAAAAGAAAGAAAGAAAAAGAAAGGAAGATGGCTGAGTGGGTAAAGTGCTCCAGTGGGAGCACCCACAGAAGCTCTGAGACACAGCCTGTAACGAACGCACTGAAGCGGGAAAGGGTGCATGGACAGGCAGGCTACTGTCTCCAGGTTCACTGTGAGACCCTGTCTCAAAAAATAACCTGGACAGTGACAGGGGACGATACTTGATGCTGAATTCTAGCCTACATTCACACACACAGGCACACATACACAGAGATACACACACAGACATGGGCACACAGACATGGGCATACACAGGCATACACATATAAAACAGAACAACAACAAAAACTCAATTCTTGTTGTGGATGGCCCTGGTGCTGTCTATATTTTGATGTTACTCCTGCTTTCCCAGGAGGGGCTGTGTGGAACGAATGAGTCACGACTCAGGTGACTTCTTGTGAACCTTCCCCAAATGAATAAAGGAACCAATCACTGGGCGACTAGGAGGGACTTCTGGGTTGGACAGGGAAGAGAGGAAGCAGGAGAGAGATAGGGGCTTTAGGATGGGGAGAGTGAGTGGACAAGCTGTAGCTACTAGTGTCTCCAGGGTTAGATGGTGAATCCACTAGGATTCGCCTCCGGAGGATTTAGATTTAATACGGCTTACAAGATTAGGCTTCTAGGTGATGCACCCAAAGATTGAGTTATCATTGTTTCTGAACTAAGTTTGTGTGGTGTTTTCCTTCACACAGCAGCTCATCTGGGTTCCAGAGAGAAAGGTACAGCAGCAAAGTGTGGGTTTGCCTGATGTGCACCACAGAGGCCATGGGGGTATTGAAGCATGGGGCTGGAGTGGTAGCGACCCGCCAGTGGGAACTTGGCGAGCTGGGTGGAGAGATTTCAGAGCTCTGAGTCTCCATGAGATGAGAACAGGCCGGTCACTGCCCACCAGTGCCTGGTCAGCCAGCCTGCCAATGCATTTCCGGGAGTAGCGTGGATTCCTTTTTAAAAAAATATTTCCTGAAACAAATTCTGACAACATGACTGATCCAAAGAACAAACATTAATTCATAAACAATTACTTCCCAATTCAGATATTTAGGGAAAGGGCATAAAGAAATGCAGGTAGCAGTCTAGTCTATTCTTTATAAAGAACTTTCTAGTTTAAAATTTACTTATTTTTGTGTGTGCATGTGGGGAAGGGCGTGCACATGGAAGAAGTCGTGCTGTGGCATGTGTGTGTGTGTGTGTGGTGGTGGTGGTGGTATCTGAGGACAGCTCTGGGGAGTCAGTCCTCTCCTTCCACCTTTCCCTGCCTTCTGGGGATGGAGCTCGGGTTGCCAGCTTTGCAAGGAAAGCACCAGCATGCACTAAGCCACCATGTCAGCCCCTGCAGGACTTCCTAGTATAAGCATGGAGAGAATAAAAGATGTCCATAAGAAAAGATAAGTCATAGTAAACACCAGGTTACCAGTGGTGCACTAGATACTCAGTAGCTGAAGACTGCTGAGAAGTTTAGGAGTAAGACGGCACAGGAAGAGCTGAATGAACTTGAACTTCTTCACACACAAACTCAAGAGGCTTGACCAGATGACCTTTACACCTTTTCTAGCTCTGCAGTTTTACTTTTTTACTTAAGTATAATAGAGACTAGGTATGAATTGACCACTCAAATGAACAAGGTTTGCTTCTTTCTAACTCAAAAGTCACAAGCCTTCCTTAGGGTGGAGAGCTGGAAGGCCCAGTGGTTAGGAGCATTTGCTGCCCCTGCACAGGATCCTGATTCTTCCCAGGATCCACATCAGGCAGCTTACAACCACCCATAACTCCAGTTTCAGGGTATCTGACACCTTCTTGTAAGAATTCTGTGAGCACCAGGCACACACACGGGGTACACATACATATATGAGGCACTTATATATTTACACAAACACACAATTTTTAATTGTAAATTTGTGAAACTGGAAGTGACAGCACCTATGAGGGTCTGCCATTTCAAAACAGAACTAAATCTGAGGCTTTCACCTGCTTTCATGATGTGTGTGAAAATTCAAAAGTGAACAGTTCTCACACCACAAAGATAGATCTGAAGTAATGTACTCTTGATGTTCTACACAGGCAAGAACAGACTGACCCTGTACAGGTCCCTCCCGATACTTCTGCACCTTCTCTGCTTCTCTCCGTGTATGTGTCATGACTTATGTTCAGCAGTTACTGATGGTCCGATGTACTCTGAAGCTCAGCCAAAGCTTTTTTTAGAAGAATACTCAAAACAAAGCAAATATTGGCTTAGTTATGACACTTGTTGTTCTAAAATGTTAATAGCCCATTGTTCACTGTGGTTGTCTCAACAAGATAATACATTGAAAATCAGCATTTCCTGCTAGGAAGTGAATTCCCACTGTGTGTCACAGGCCTCCAGGCAAACACTGGGCTCCCAGGGAAGACTGCGTCAGACCTGAGCAGTGATGCGTGCGTCCGTTTCTGTTCCCCCAGCCCCTTCTCTCCTTTCCTTCGTCCTCCTCTTCTTCCTCCCTCTTCTTTAAGATGGATTTCTGCTTTAGCCTACTTTGCTGTCGGGGAATTGTTCTCCTAAAAGAGCTTCAAATGTTTAAGCAAAGTTGGTTCAACATCCTGTAGACAGCAGCATCCTGTGTATTCCCAACCATGGAGGACTTCCTCCAATGAAAATGCCACAGAGATGAACTGACAAAGCAGCTATCAGAGTGTGTCCTCAACACACAGGCTCGCCATTTCCAAGCCTTAATTTCATATAAGCAATTGTTTAAAGAAATCGTGTACGGAGTGCAATGATGACAGGAAGACTTCCTATCTTACAAACATTCATGGGAAAAACTGAGCTTTGTCTTATTAGTTCAAGCACTACAACATTCTAATCCATCTGAGTTCGATTAATAAAAAGCAGCCCCTAGTAGATCCACGAGCAGCAGAGTGCTGACAGTACCTGAAGCTGCTCTAACAGCCTTCCTTTAAAAACACTGAAAATGAACTGCTTTCATGTATTTTCACAAATTCAAATTTTAACAAGTTTTTTGCTAAAGTCCACAAGCCAGTTGACAACAGAAAACAACAGAGAAACAGGAGGCAGGCATGGTGCCACGCACCTACGATCCCAGCATCTGTGACACTGAAACAGGAGGATTACGAGTTTCAGGCAGGCCTGGTCTATGCAGTGAGGCCCGGTCTCAAAATGAGAATGAAGAAAGAGGAATAGTGAGGAGATCGCAGTGGGGATCTCAGTCACCAGGGTACTCACGAGTAGGACAGTAATACACCTGCACTTGTACACTGGTCAGTAAAGACAGCAGTAGTTACTTACCATTACTTGGATAAACAGCGGACTCAGATTTTTAAAGTTCACTTATTTAAGGTATACCAGCCTTCTGCCGAGAAGCCAGTGTAATAAGCACATGACTTCCCGGCCTTCAGAGATGTCTTACCAGGCAGGTGTGACTACAGATGCAGTTCTTGCTGCAGTTTGCTTCTAGAGCAGCTACCGTCCAACTCAAGTGTGAGATCAAGACAGAAGCAGGCACAGCTGAATACCTCATGTATGATGCAGCAGGACTCCCAGACCCTGTTACCTTTTAACTTTAGTGGCAGGATGACCTTGTACAGGTCACTTCCCAGCCTGCTTCCTCAGCACTAAAGCAGAAAACTGATCATGTCAAGTAGTGCCGACTTCAGCATTCAAGAGACAAGGGAGGAATGAGAGGGCTAAGATGTGAAAGGATCAGACACAATGTCTGAAGCCAACGTAAAGTTACAAGTCGCATTTGTTCATTTTCGAGTGTGTCCACACTACTGCGCAAGTGAGGAGGTCAGCAGGTAACTTGGAGGAAGTGCTTTTCTCTTCCCATTTTGTGGCTCCTGGAACTGAGCTCAGGCCGTCAAGCTTTGCTGCAAGTGTCTTACCTTACTGCCCTTGGAGCCGGGTTTTGTTTTGTTTTTTTAAAGCCCTAGGATTATCTCCTAAAGGCTGAACTCACTGAAATTATCAAGACCCACTTAAAGCAATTATCATTTCAGAATTTTTTCTCTCAACATCTGACCAAAAGATGTGGTATTACTTCTGGAATGGGCTTGACATTATTGAAAAAGAACCATCAGAAAAGGATGCTCTGTGACATACAGAATAATATCCCACTGATCTCTCTTACAGCATTACACTTCTAGATGGCTTAGGCCATATTCAGATAAAGTATAGACCATACGATTGATGTGTGTGTGTGTGTGTGTGTGTGTGTATGATATTAAATTTCATTAACAGAAATAATATAATTTGGGTCCTATAAATTAAATCAACATTACAACAAAAGACTACATAAATATTAAAATTGGAAGGTGAATTAAAACTCATTTATGCAACCTCTCAATTTACAAATGTTAAAGGATAAAAAGAAGTGACCCGGTACCTCTAATCCATAATTTCACACTCAACTTACCAGGTTTCAAATCCCACATTCTTTCACTATTGGGCTGAAAACTGTTCCCATGGAGCAGTTCCTATCCTCCCATGTGTGGCTGGGGACGAGGCCTACTCCTGGCTGTCTAATCAGATGAGAAAGGTGGGTGAGGGATCTCTGCTTTCATGAAGCACTGTCATTCTTTACTACAGCTCACAGACTCTGTCTCAAAACGGAGGCAGTGAAGCAACAGCACATCCAACAGAGGGAATCTGTGGTAAGCAATCTAGCATAGTCCAGATGCTATCAAAACAAGAACAACCAGTCGGGAGCCCATCTGAGCATACGCCAAAGTTCAACACAGAACTTACTAGCCAGCCTCTCACCAAGTATGTATGTATGTATAGCTCATTTTACCTGGAATTTAAAAAGTCATCTAAGTATTTGAGTATATACAGACATATTCATATACACATATTCATTGGAAATTTCTGGAGAAATAGAAAAGAAATTACTCTTTGGGGAGTAAGACTCAGGGGACAGGGTAATAGATTGTCAAATATGCTTTTATGTTCCTTCATCTTCTTACAAGTTTGATCAATATAAACAAATCCAAGGCGTGCAGTGATGACAACAGAACAGAACAGAACAGAACAGCAGCAGCAGCAACAACAAGGTGCACTGGAGCAGAGAGAGGAACTGTAAAAAGCCCCGGGCAGCAACTTCTTGGTGAGGAAGATGAAGGGAAATGTCCTAGCCCATGCCTAGTCATATTTGCCCATCATACCCACTTCTCTAGAGAAGACCTTCTAACCTTCCATGTCATGGTGTGTCAGTTTTCCTGAACAAGGTATGGCAGGAATGAGGAGAAATGTGTCCAGCATTCCTACAGCAAACAGGAAAGGTCTGGGGGCAGGTATATAGGGCCTGGTAAAATAGTCACTCTATTCTTTTTTTATATTATGTAATTTTTAAGAAAAATAAAGAGTATTAGTAGACATATTAACAATTGATTTTTAAATAAAAGTTCCAAATCAAAACAAATTTTAAAATAGTCTAATTTCACAACTAACAACAAACTGGCTGGCAGGCTTTGCTTTGGCACAGTTGTGAAAGCTTAAGCCCAGTTCTCTCTCCTACAGGTAAAGGCACAGCAGGGTGCTTCAGAAGACTAAAGTCAACATTTTTCAAAATGAAACAGCAAACAGTAGATTGTTTTCTGTATTACATGAGAAGCTTACTACCAAGATAAAGTGATACATATGTGGGTGGGGTCTTGATGCAAAATATATTGGAGGAAAGTTTAAAAGCTACCTGGCCAAGTCTGTACAGATAACAACTGCAGGCTGAGTCCAGCAGGTATTCAAGGAAGGGAGGGAAGCAGCTACACCAGACAAGCTGGCCACATTTCCACTTGGAATCCATTTTCTGGATGAGCCGATATATAGCATCCCAGATAGTACAATACAAATGTCTTCAATTCCTGACAGCTACATCTAAAGCAGGGCTTTAGTTTTCTTGTCATTTATAAGAATGAACCTGAATTGTGAGCTAATGATCTTTGCTCAGTTCTAATATATTCTCTATTGATGTTTCTGGATACGTGTATGTCGTTACGAAGAGATTTAGGGCACTCTAACCTGGAAAGTATCTAGGGGGGCTAACCCAGATTCCTAACGTCATAGGTGAAGAACATAATGTCCAAAGTAAGCTCGTCTCTCAATTGCCTTCTCCAGTGACAGCAGACTTACTTTATTCTTCCCTCTGGGCCAAGTTAGAAGACAGCTAACTTACAAACAAGTGACAGAGGAAGCTGAAGCAAGGTGCTGGGCAGGAAGTTTAAGAACAAAAAGATGACACAATGTCACCCAAAAGCCCTATAGAAATCTGCCCGTTTCAACATCTGAGTATGATTTCGACTGGGGCAGGCTGTTAAACTTGCTTGCACTGACTGGGTGTGTCTACCCCTGAAACAGTACATAATGAACAAATAACAAGAGAACAAATCACAAATCTCGGCCTCTCTCAACATGCCCACTTTGGTCAGTACATAATTGAACATTTTATAGGCATTTAAAACCCAGCGACAAACAAAACCCAGACTTCTGAGAAGAGGGTGAAAAAAAAAATTGCTCAGCAAACACAGACCTCACTGCACAGTAATTGTTCTACAGTTCAACTTACCATTCACGTCACAAATTCTAGAGAGAACACAGGGGCACGGAACCGACGGAACTGCCCAGGCATGGAACAGAACTCTGCACTGCAGCCTGCCCCAACTCTTCCAACAAATACCCAACAGCAACAGGACAAAGCATCATTATGACAGAAATAAAGGCCCTTTAGAGGCTGCCTGTTTTTAATTCAATGAACCCGCTCTTACACAGAGTTCATGCCACGATGTCTCGAAATGCAGTATTGCCCAATTATGCTATAAAAGTGACGGATAGATTCAGCACAAGCCGTTCTGTTAACGCTAACATTAGAGAGCTTGCACACTTGGTAGACTACTCGTATCCCCTTCCTTTAAATCGTCAATGAGAACCACAAACGGCTAAAAGCAAGAACAAGTGGATAAATAGCATAAGAAAAGAAAAAGCAGACAAATGACCTAAAATAAAATACCAGTTGAGTGAGAAGCCACAGCTTACTTCCAACGACAAGTACTGCACGCTGCTAGTGACTGGCACAGGGTTAGCCAACATTCTCAGCTTTGTTCCCACCTAAGCTAGTAGCTACTGGTAATAGAATACACAAGCCACTACTTACAAAACTCCCGAAGCCTCTGCACATTTCTTAAACTTGTTTTCGTGTGGCAATTCTGATGCAATGTTGCTCTAAAAATGATCTTTGTTTTAAGCAGCAAGATATGCACACAGTGTGGTTAGTTCAAGGGTGGAGCCCACTCTGGGGGAAACAACACACCCAGACAGATTTCAGTCAGAGCAAACTGCACATTAATATTGCCACAGCATTTTCCAGGGCCCCAGAGTCAAAATTCATTGGTTAATTCCTCTCAAAGAGACAGAGGAAAAGTCCATGTTTGTAGATCAGCTTTCCTGCCAGGGCATAAACTACAGGCTCATTTCTTTTGAGAAGAGATAGACTCATTAGGCAGTCCATGCAGCCCAACCCACACACGGGTAGGTGGAAGTGGACTACAGTGAAGGAAGGCCAACCATGCCAGCTTCTAAGTTTAGCAACAGAAGTTTTTACATATCTCAAGGTGATGGAAACAGTGCTTGCTCTAGAATATTCCTTTAGCGGACTTGAACATAACCCAAACTCTCCATTTTCTCCTCTGCACCAATCCTCTCCTTTTAGAGGAAACAATAGAAGCATTACATCCAGCAAGCGTCCTCTTCACAACAAGGGAGTCAGGCTGAGTAGCCGGACCCATGGGGAGGGTCACCTGCTGCTAAAGTCTGATGACCTTAGTTTAATTCCCAGAACACACATGAGGGAGAGAGGTAACAAACTTCTACAAGTTGTCATCAGACCTCCACACACGAGCCCACATACATGTACACACACACACACTCACACACACACTCACTCACTGTGTGTGTGAGTGTGTGTGTGTGAGTGTGTGTGTGTGTACATATATATGAAAAAGGATGTGATTTATGGACTTTCTTTGGTATGTCATTAATGTGTGCATAAAAGAGAAAATAATTTTGTTGATGATCACTAAAATAAATCATACTTCAAAAATTTTCACAATAATCTACTAACAAATTTTATAAGAATTTTAGTTTAAAATTTTATTGTATGACTTTTTTCCAAATAAGATATTCTATAGAATACAAATATAAGTACTATATAAAAAACTTTTAAAAATAATTTTCAGTATTAAAGTTATTATTAAATAATAATTATTTAAATTGGTTTTGAACAAATGCCACTTTCTGCACATATACACTCAGAAG
Source organism: Rhynchomys soricoides (assembly GCA_019843965.1). NCBI lineage: Eukaryota > Metazoa > Chordata > Mammalia > Rodentia > Muridae > Rhynchomys > Rhynchomys soricoides. Next base: position 7,883,976 of record JADRCH010000089.1, read on the forward strand.
TGCAAGTTAATTTTTCATTCTTTAACTATACAATTAAATAGGTTTCTCTGATTAAGATATCCAAGCATGTTTTTTTACGTTGCTATGAATTTTTTACATATAATGTAAAACAAACAACAGAAAACGTTTCGAGAGAAACCCAGGAAAATGTTTAGCAATAAATGTCTTATCATCCTCCACAACTGTTACACCCTCACACTGAAAAAGCAAAGCTCTGGAACGCTGGACACCTTACTGTTCTGAGAGGCGGCCAGGAGCACCCTCTTTAAGGACCTTATGAAGGGATATTCACCAATCCAGCCTTTCTAGGATTATGAGGTCACCCCTGAAATGAAAAAGTAACCATTCCAAACCTCCTTTCACAGTGCAGGCGCCTGGTTAGTTACTTCCCACCATCTGTGTAGTTATGGGTCACCTGCTACCAGCCTCTGTCCCTCATCATATCACCCAGTACTGCACAGCTCAAAGGTGCCAGCTTTTATTACTTATTGGAAGAATTTTCTCTTAATATTTTTTGGATTCATGCTGCTGGAAATGTCTGTTTTCAAGTCAAAATTCACTTTCACAGCTGCAAAGGAAATGACAGGAGAAGAAAAACATGGCCAATATATATCAGCAATTAATTCCATCCACAGCTGCCCAGCTGTTTGTGTGTGGAAAATCAGTCTGTTTCCTTTTGGGGCTTTCAACTACTGAAAACTGATACTGCACATCCAGAGACACGAGCTGCTTGTGACATGTCAGGAATGTGCCTAAGATCATGCAGTCAAGAGACAAAATGAAATCCAGATTCTGTTTTCTTGGGGCTTGTCATTATTATTTCATAGTTTTAAAAACTCAAAATATGCCAATCACAGAGAGAAGAAATACATTTTAAAAATTCTCATTTCTGAGTGTTACTCTTCCAACAGAGAGGAAAATCTGCCAATGATATCAGATTTAGTAATAAGAATAGACACACTGATTTATTGGCATAGACAAGGTGTGACATTCTTAGGAACCCACACAGCCCACAGTTAAGTAAGGCTAATACTTATCTGAACACACACACAGACACACACACACACACCCCCAAACCTTCAATGAAAACGCTGTCAGGAAATGGTACTTATACCACAATCATGCAGTAAGGCAGGTTTTTCTAGTTAGTTTATTCATTATTTGACATACACATATGTCTGCCATTTCAAAGATTAGCATATTTACAGATCCAATCTTCTAGGGTAATGGTCAAGGGGTGAGACTTCCTTTCCTTCCGCTCATCAACTTTGTAGATTTTAAGTGAAAGCATCTTGAATGGCAGAGGGCTTAACAACCACAGTGTGGGATCATAGAACTCAAAAGGGAGCCTACACTCAGGGTTGGAGAGACGGCTTGGTGTGTAAGATGACTGACTGGTCTTTCAGAGGACCTGGGTTCAATTCCAAGCACTCATATGGCAACTCACAACTGTCTGTAACTCCAAGATCTGACACTCTCACACAGACATACATGCAGGCAAATTACCAACGCACATAAAACAAAAATTAAAAAGAAAAGAGCCTTTACCCTCTCTCTGCCCTTCAACTCATATTTTATCTGAAATGCTTGTCAATTAAATCTTGTAGAACACCACTGTTATACTACATTTTCATGTATAAAATAAATTCATTTTCAGTAGTTAAAATGGCTATGACCAGTTTTTATGAAAGTTAAAAGAAAAAGAGCATAAAAAACTAAAATATATTTTAGTTTTATTGTTGCTTTTGCTTTTTATTTGCCTTTTTGTTAATGAAATAAGAAACTAGTTATCTCTATGACTGAATTCTTAATCCTAAGGGCACTCACCTCTCTGTTTTGTCACCAGTCAAGGTCAGCTGCATAAGAGTTCAGGTACATTCTCAAACATACTATAGATGGGACATTCATTTTGCCCCTTCACCCCCACCAGGGTCTGGTACCAGCATAATAAAGAAATTGCCTCAACTCAAGTCCTGGAGCTTCATTTGTTAAATAAATGCACTTTAAATATGTGGTAGACTGAAAATAGAATACACTACCAAAAAACAGACCTTTTCCCTTCCCAGTAAATGTCATCTAGTTGAAAATATACAAGGAGAAAGAGAATTATCCTTGCTCATGTGACATTACCTCTAGAAGTATGGTATAACCATTAGAGACTAAACCTTCGTCTGGCAAGATCTAGCTCTGTGGGACACTCAGTCTAGCTTAAAATACCCAGGGGAAGGAACTGCCCCACCTATAAGATGGCTAAGAAAAGGTGGTTCTGTGTAAGCTGTTTATCAGACTAAACTACCTGACAGTTTATGAAGGCCCGTGATAGAAAATCTAAAAATGAGTTTCCAGCAATTAGCTTATTATAATTTTTAATTTTATTTCTATTATTTTGTTTTTGTGTATATGTATGTGTGTATGTACACGTGTGTGTATGTACATGTGTATATGTGTATGTACACATGTGTGTATGTATGTGTGTATGTACACATGTGCGCAGTGCTTGTGGAGGCCAGGTCTCTAAATCTCCTGAGCTACAGTTAGATGGCTGTTGTAACCAGACTGGAGCAGCCGTAACCAGACTGGAGGAGCCCAATCTGGTTGCTGGGAACCAAACCCAGGTCTTCTGGAAGAGCAGGACCTGCTCTTAACTGCTGAGCCATCGCTCTAGTCCCTTGTATTTTAATTACTCCTTTGCTATTTCATTGTAAAAACTCAGCCAGAAGATGAGAAGTAAGAAGATAGTAGGTTGGAGTGACAGGCCTGGCACAGAAATGAGCACACAGGGTGTCATCAGAGGAGTGCTACTGAAAGTACAAGTGTCATGTGCTTTCATACGACCCTTCAGACGAGACTGTGACCTGAGAGTTAGCTAAGCAAGTGAGGCTGTGCAACCAGTGGGATTGAGATAAAAACAGAGATGTAGGTAGGTGAGAAGGGTCTACGGTGGAGGCTTGCTGTCCAGCCTCAGGACTCGAGTTTGATCCCTAGCACCCCAGGGCAGAAGGAGAGAACCAACTTCTACAGGCTACCCTCTGGTCTTTGAAACCCACCCCCACCGCATACATATAAAACCTGTAACAATAAAAACAACCCTTAAGTGTATTCTTGACCATAGGCAATTTTTACAATAGGCCTATTTTATATTTAGACTCTTGATTAAAGAAAGTTCAGTTTGGAGGACAAGCAAATTGTACAAGAGATTTAGCTGAGGGGGTAACATTCAAAAGGTAACCAAAACCAACGGCTGATAGCCATGTGCTCCAGGTAGGGGTCAACTTCAGAGCAGTCTGCTGTCCAACCGCTCCAGTCAGAGATGCTTCTGACGTGGGAGGGCTCAGGAGAAGCATTTATTTTTCTCAGGGTTTTTGTTTCTCAGGAGGGGTGATACCACAAGGTAACCCTTGGTAACTTAGAAGACAAGTTACCTCTCTGGGCTTGTGAATTACAACTCCTGTCTGACAGAACCTCTGCTACTATGGCCTCTAATTTCTCATCTGGGGAAGACAAAGGCCTTACTTACTCATCCTGTGAAAATGGGTTGCAAAGGAGAGCAGCCACTCTGCAGTTTAAAGCCTCAGCTTCACAGCTCTCTGCTCACCTCAGCTGGGAACTCCTTATATCTAGTCACGCCTCCCCACTCCCTGGTATATCTGATGCTGTGTAACTTAAAGGCAGGGCCGCTTAGCACAAATATTATGGGTGCTAATGATGTCCTTTGCTTCTGTAACGCTTTGGTAGACTGTCAATTGTTAAAAGAGAATCTAGGATTCAAAAGTAGGCTGGACATAATGGCGACGACCACCTTTAATCCAGCACAAAGGAGGCAGAGGCTCCTGTGAGTTAAGACAGCCTGGTCTATGCAGCACGGTTCAGGTCTGCCAGAGCTACACAGTGAAATCCTGTCTCAAAACAATCACAAACCACTCAGAAGCTTTAAAAGGTAGCAATTCTAAAAATGGAAGTTAAGAATGAAGGAAAGATGATCAATGTCTAAAATAGGCCTTTTTTTATCCTGGACCATAATAAAACAAGCCTATCAAGATAGACAATGATATTTTGCAAATTATTAATTGTAGGGATTAGCTGTAATCACCATTTTCAGAGAAAAGTTAAACTAGTAAGACTGTACTCTATCACCAAGGTTGCCAAACCTGAGGTGCAACAACAAAGCAGACTTTGGCTCTTTGAAACCAATGTCTCCCTAACCACTTCTCAGCGGATGACAAAGACTACAGAGAAAAAGAAGACAGGCAGGGCTGGAGAGAGTGCAGCAATTAAGCTGCTCTCCCAGCAGCAGCCTCGGTTCAGTTCCCAATACCCACGCCCCTAGGACCTCCAATGCCAGCTCCAGAGGACCCAATGCCCTCTTCTGGCCTCTGCATGCACCCATGTACGCACACATCCACAAATTTTAAAAAGACAAAACATAAAAGAGAAGAGCAAATAAATGATGTACTATTAAAAATACCCCAAGATCATGGGTCTAGCGGCTTATTTATTAGGAGGCTGAGTTAGAAGTGTTTTTAAGTTCCAAACCTGCACTACAGGGTGAGTTCAAGGCCAGCCTAGGCAACTTAATGGGACCCAGTTTAAAACTTTAGAAAGAGTAAAACGTGTTAGGACTACAGCTTCATATTCAGAGACTTGCGTGGCATGAACATAAGTGAGTTTATGAATAAAGTAAATAATAAAATACAGAGCCTGGGATGTAGCGTAGTGAGAGAGTACTTGCCCAGGCCTTCCCAGGTTCTGAATGGGATTCCCAGCACCAGGAAGCAACAAACAAACAACAAAACTATAATTTTTGAGACAAAAATGTTTTAGAAAAACAGCTCTGATGTGAATTTTGCCCCAGGTATTGCTAAAGTATCAATTTGCTCTCTGGTAAATCTACATTGTACTTACCAAGCAGTCACTCTGACTTTAGATGTTTAAAACTTATGTTTATAAAGTCTAACTAGGTAATCAATTCAGCCATCAAATATTTTTTCTACACTCTGCTTGGATTCATTTATTCTACTAACAACAATTTACTGCACACCTACTATGTACCACAATCTCGTGGCAAAGCCTGCAAAAAAAAAAAACCGAAAACCAAAAACCAAAATGAGAGTGCTCCTGACCCTCAAATGTTATCAACTCAGTGTATTTGAGGAGGAGATGACTTCTTAAATGGGAGTAATAGTGTATTGTCGTGGTACCGATCTTGTTGTGGTGGTACTGATCTTGTTGTGGTGGTACTGATCTTGTATTGGAGATTCAGAGAAAAGACCCAACAGGAAAGGCTCAAGGGAGCCTACACTGGAACTTGATTTAAAAAGCATATATGCTATGAGAGGGGGAGGGAAAGACATGCAAAGACAATATACATCTTAAGTTGTATTTTATACACAGCATTACTTTACACTAACATATGAACTACTGCAACTGATGCTAAAGCAACTGTCGCTGGTTAACAGTGTACAGTGGTCTGTCTAATGTCACTTACAAGGAGCCGACACTCTATTAGGCAACTACACAATTCTGTGTGTCATATGCTTATACTATCATTTTAACCTTTGACCCTCATGCTAAGAAGAGAAATCCAAGAGCCATTTACATGCTTTCTGGGAACAATCCATGTTTTTACCCTGAGTTAAACAATGACATACAAATAATTCAGCCAATGAATTACTTATTATTAGTTCATTAATTAAGCTGGTCAAACTGCTGTCTGCTACACTGTTGTCACTTCAGAAAGAGGCACAGGAAGGCTCCAGGTTGATCCCAAGATCAGGAAACTAAGGCACACTCAATGTAGGAAAGCAGACACACACAGTCAATGGGCTGGAGACCTTACAGGTATCAAGTATAAGAGGCTACATTTTTTGGAAGGGCTGAGAAGGGGAAAGATGCTGATGACAGAGTTGTTTAAGAAAACACCTAAGCAATGACCTTTTGTGGACCGGGAAAAGAACATCTGCAGTGGGCTGCGAATGTAGCTGAGTGACAGGCACAGCCCTAGGAAGGCCCTCAGGTTGACACTGAGCTCTGGAAATAGAAGGCTAAAAGGTGAAAAGGACTCTCTTGCAAAGGTGAAAGGAATTATGTCAAATTACTGATGATTAAATATTTTGATCAAGTTACTTTTGATAAGAAATTTTCATATTTATGTTCACACAAAGTATATGCATGCTCCCCATTTTAATGAATTTAAAGAACATAATGATCATCTGCAGCACATCATCATGAGAAAAATGATTTAAAATAATTAAATAATGTCTCTACGAAAGAGAAATTAAGGTAGAGTTATTGATATTGTGTGAATTCTTTAGAGTCTTTGCCAGGTTCTTTTAAATATAACCTCTCCTGCATTTAATCACATTATACTGGGGTACAGCCAACTCTGGGGAACAAATAGTTTACATAAGCAAAAGTCATTCATAAATGATTTACATTTATGAGTTCACATCTGTAATATGTAAGCTCTAACAAGGGGAAAAACTACTATTGCCTTTTGGAATGTTCACACAGAAAAGTTTAATCCTGGGGCAGGAATTTCTCAATGACACATGTATCTTTAAGAGATCATGTAAGTAACTTCCTCAGAATATACAGAAGAAGGAAAAACAGGCCACAAAAACAATTGCTTTGGGGGCGGTCCACAAACTGGGTGGTGTAAGGAGAGCAGAGGACTGTGAGCACCAGGGTGGTGGCAGGAGATAAGAAGATCAAGTGTGGTGGGCCACACCCACAGGGAGCTGAGCGGCTGACTTCAAGGGGTGGGACACTGAGCAAGTGAACAATTTTGGTTTTGTTTAGCTGAAAGGCTGCACAATCCTACAAGCAGAAGAGAGAATAAGAAGGGGAGTTTTAACACAGAAAGTTAACATGTATAAGCAGCTATCTCTTTAAAGTATGTTAAAAATGAATAACTAAATCATAGGACTAGGATGAAGGGAGTCAAAGCAGATAGAGCGGCATTCTTAGCATTTCAGAAAGGAGTATGTTCGTCTCATAGAGGGAAACAGAAAACCGAGAGCTGAGAGAAGTAAAAGTCCATGCTAATTCAGGACATTATTATTTTATGAAAATGAAACTTTTTAATCCCCTGAACTATGCCATTCTTGATCTAACACGGCCCAAATAAGTTATACTGACAATAATTTGGGGTATCTAGATAAGCACAACTTTTTGTTGCTCTGATTTTAAATTTGGCAGCTTATAGGCAACAAGTCTTAATGGCTAGGCATTTAAAACGTATTCCAAGATAAGCAGGACTGGCTCTGCTGGGTTCCGAGCTGCCAAGTCATTAAGTTAATCTGCACCAAGTCTTGACTCCTGTAAACTGATTCCCATAGCCCAGTACAGCCTGTGACATAAACTTGAAGCTCAACAGTAAAGACTTAGTATGTCTGAGGCCAGGTGCTTGAGAAGAGGAATGCGCGCGCACACACACACACACACACACACACACACACACACACACCATCCCCAACCAACCAACCTGTGAATAATAAAAAGCAATTATTACTACACTGTTTTTCAATTGTGTGGCTAGAAGCCACAGACAGACTTTAGAAAGAACTTGTGTGGAAGCCAATTCCCTTTGTTTTCCGGTCTCAACTTTAATAGTTATTCCCTTTGCTACACTCAGAAAGGAAAGTTAATCACAGTGAACACTTTGGGTTGTGTGTAACTGAAAGGTTGCATAACCCTTTCAGTGAGGAGGCACTTCAAGCTCTTAGTGAGGCATTTCTTGTGGATGATTTACTACATTAATCAACTCTGTTCACTCGTGTAAGCATTAATTTCTATTCATCTACAGAATTGGAGAAAGGGCACCATCCATTTGACAGTGTTTGCTTCTCCTGTGACACAGAAGTCAAGCTGTACCTGACAGACAGAAAGCAGTTGCTGCACCTAGACTAACACTCTTCCCCTAGAACAGAAGTGGCTCTTGCACTAACATTCTGCTCAGATTAAAAACAAAAGTGTAGCTAATGCTGAAAAGCAGACTCTGACCTCTTCCGGTGTCAAGTCATGCAGAAGTGCTTTTTTGTTTGGTTTGGTTTGATCTGGTGAGGAGTGCTGGAAACGGAACCCGGGCAAGTGCTCCACCACTGAACACAATCCAGCCCTGAAAATCAGTCTGACTATAGAGTCATTTCCAGAAATCCCAGACATTTAATTGCATCTCAATATAAACTACCTAAAACATAGAAAAGGATAATGACTCAGGCAGTCAGGAACTAAAGGCCTTATCTCTCTAACTGACAAATGGAGGAGGGAATTCAGAAATTCTTTTTTCATGTGTGTTTCAGATCTTTTCTATATTGACTAAAAACAATTTTAAAAATTCATTAATAATTAAGGGCTGGAAAAGATGACAGGAAGTCAGAATTATGAAGAGTTACATCAGTGGTTAACAATGAACAAAGCCCGGAGAAAGCTGAGGCAGGAGCATCTTGATTTACAAAGTGAGACCATGTCTGACAAACAACAACAATAACAACAACAACAACAAAAACTTAGGCAACAATGTCATGTGTCTACTAAGACAGGGACAAAGGAAATGTTAAAACAAACAGGCAAACAAGCTAAACAGAGCAGGCATGGTAGTACATACCTGTCAGCTCCGTGGATGGAGCATGGCTGAGGCAGGAAGACTTGAGACCACCTTGGATTAGAATAGCAAAACTGTTAAAACAGAACACTGTAAGTACTCAAACCCAAATGAACAGGCCTTTTGCTTGCTGTTTTCCCCAGCACAGTGAGTGGAAAATGGAGGATCCTTCCCAAGACCCTGGAACAGGTCTTCTCTCTCTCACAAAGACTTTTCCAGGAATTTATAGACTAGGTGGTCCAAAGGTCTAGGCCAAGAGAAGGATATATTGTTTCAGATAGCCCATGACAATTTTATACATCCTGCAAAAGGGAAGCAGTTTCCTTTCTAGAAGAGTGCTGTACTCAAAACAGACTGGTCCTAACTCAAGCAGGGGTAGACCATTTGCTTAGCAGATGGGTGGCCTTGGGTTCCATCTTCAGTAATGAAAATTGATAATTAATAACAAATAGATAGATGGCCTAAGAATTCCCACAGCTAGAACCCTGTCAATTTTAGAACTCAGAATGACAAAACACACAAGTATGCATAGCCCAGGAGAAGCAACAAAACACTCTCCTCCTCTCCAACAACTGCAAACAATGGAAGAATTAAACAGAATATCAAATAGATAGTGTGACTCCAAAAGAACTAACGGAGGGCATGAGGGAGAAGCCAGAGTCAAGGAAAACATGGCTGGGAACAAATTAGAAGCTCAGAAGCATATCTCACCTACAAGAGACTGACACACTTGTAGCAGAGTTCAAAATAAGACTAAAGAGGTATAACAAAATGTTCCAACTTCTGTTAGAATTAAATGTCAGTTTAGAAGTATATCCAACAAAATGATCTAGGGAACGGAGAAGAAAGTAACAGTGAGGAAGAGCTGAGATCAACAGTAAATTAACTGGTAAATACCAATGTTAAAAATACAACATAAAAGGGCTGGAGAGAGGACGAGTCAGCAGTTAAGGCCACTGGCCGCTCTTCTAGAGGACCTGGGTTCAGTTCCCAGCACACACATGGCAGCTCACAACTGTCTGTAACTTCAGTTCCAGGGAATCTAAGACCCTCTTCTTCCCTCTCTGGGTACCAGGCACAAACATGATACTGATATACAATACAGGCAAAACATACACACACACACATGCAAAACAAAACAAAGTGACAAAAAAAAAAAAACAAAAAAAAAAAAAACAAAAAAAACCACCCAGAAATAATCCAGGCATGGAGGTCCATGTATATAGTAGTCTAACCTAAAGCATCCATGTACTTCTGAGACTTAGTTTTAAAACTTTATTCTAAGGCTGAAGTAGTGGCACATACCTTTAATCCTTGCACTTAGGAGACAGAGAGAAGCACATCTCTATGAGTTCAAGGGTAGTCTAGTCTACATAGTAAGTTCCAGGACAGCCATGGTTACACAGTGAGACCCTGTATATGAGAGAGAGAGAGAGAGAGAGAGAGAGAGAGAGAGAGAGAGAGAGGGGGAGGGAGGGAGAGAGAAATTGATTCATACCACAGAGGCAGAGATAGGTGAATCTCTAAATTTGAGGCTAACCTGGTCTACAGAGCAAGTTCCAATATAGCCAGGGCTACACAGAGAAACCTTTTCTTGAAAAAGAAAAAAGAAAATTCAGTAGAGATGGCTCAGAAGTTAAGAGAACTGGCTGCTCTTATAGAGTGCCCAGATTTAGTTCCCAGCATCCATTTGGTAGCTCACAACTATCTACAGCTCCAGTTCCAATGATTCTGATGCCTTCTCTCTGGCCTCCACTGGAATTTCATCCATGTGGTGGTGCTCAGACATACATTCAGGAAAAACAACACACATATACTTAAAAACATGATATATAAATTATTTTTTAAAGCCAGCCATGGAATTAATCTTTAATTCCAGCACTCAGGAGGCAGAGAAGCAGGTGGATTTCTGAGATCCAGGACAGCTTAGTTTACATACTAAGTTCCAGGACAGCCAGGACTACACAGAGAAAACTAAAACCAATACATACAAAGACACACACACACACACACACACACACACACACACACACACGTTTATTTCTGGGGCCCTTCTCCTTGTCATTCAAGTTTAACAACACATAAACCCCATTTTTAATTCACTGTGTGCCTACAATCTAGTATTTAGCTGTTGTTTTTATTAACATCTGTCTGGGCACATATCCAACCTCTTGCTCCATGAAACACTGGAATAAACTTTAATGTATTAGGAAATCAGAAAAACTAAATGAACAGGGGGGAAGCAAACACATTTTCACACCAGGCACAGGATACAGCTGTGATCTGTCAAGCTTACAGGCCTCTCTTTAGCTAACAGCAAGGTTCCAGGACTTTCTCCTCAGCTGAACAGGAAGCAGCAATCTGAACATACAAATGCTCCCAAGTTCCAGCTCCACTGTCCTCACTTCCTACTTCCAGCACACTCAGCCTCTGACCTGGGTCTGTGCAGTACGCCCACGCAAGCCTCTTTGATGAAGTATCAGCAAGTCTATGAATAACAATATTTTCGGGGGTCCACAGGTAACCTTTAGTTACCATGTTCCCAAATACAGAAGCCCCAGAGTCCAATGTGTTTGCTCTACTACAAGAATAAACAGGCTGTAGCAAGCATGACCAACTAGCTTTAGCTCCTGAATGCATACTTGTACACACAATACATAGTCTGCCTCTTCTGAAAGTTGTTTCCGTGGCAACAAACACAACTTAGAAATCCGAATTTTCCTTTTGCCCATCACAGAGCATGATGTGACTCACAGACAAGGGACTTAATCCAGATCCCGAGCAACCGAGGTTAAGAGGGAGTATATGGAATTCAAACACTTTGTAACTCACGTGTCCTACAAGCTGTAAATGAAAAAGGAAGTTAGACAAGCAAACAAAGACGGACACAGTGTCCTAGGCACCAGAGCAACATGCGCACAAGCAGCCCACCCTGGGCCAGCGGTAACAACAGTAATATGGATGAGTACCTCAGCCCCCACTTTAGAATGAATTTAGAATACTAGAAACAATCTACTTGGATGCATCTACCCAGGTGCATGGGCAGGAGTGTGTGACTACACACATACAAACAAGACAAGCTCCCAACAAAGGAAACAGTTAGGTGCTCAAGCGGGCTTGCTTAGAAGACGGGGAGCTGTGGGCATTTTAAAGGAAAAGGACACTGAATGACTTTTAAATGAATACTTCCTTCTTTTAATGTCTTTTCCCCAACTCCTGTTTTTACCTCAGAGAGCAGCAGCCCAGTACTACCCTAGTTCTCACAGGAAGCACCAGCATGAGTCGGATACACAAACAGTTAGATCTGAAACAGGAAGCCACCGATTCAGACAGCACACATGCGTGAAGGAGCAGCAGCACGGGGAGGGAGCAGCAGCATGGGGAAGGAGCAGCAGTATGGGGAGGGAGCAGCAGCACGGGGAAGGAGCAGCAGCATGGGGAAGGAGCAGCAGTATGGGGAGGGAGCAGCAGTATGGGGAAGGAGCAGCAGCATGGGGAAGGAGCAGCAGCATACACCATGGCAGGGAGAAGGGACTATCCCAAGATCTTCCTCTCTCACAGGAAGTGCCAGAATTACTGGGACATTCTCTTTTCATAGAAAAGTGACAACTTCTTAATTCATATCAAAGTGGAAATGACAAAAAAAAAACCCAAAAAAAAGACATTGTATATAAAGAAAGTTTCCTGAAGGAGGAGGCAGCACAGACTTTAAACAAAACATCACACACCAAACAAGCAGGAAAAAGTCTCTTCAGGAGGTAACAACTAAATGCAGTTTGCCTCAGTGGGAGGATCATTTCATCTCAGTGGGTTGTCTATCTCAAGTACAAATACGCTTAAAGGGAATGATACTATTAATTCCACTTTATAACCAGGCAAGGATTCTTATGTATTTTAAAAGTCTGATAATTTCATGCATGTACAGAGTACACCTTTAACTGCACACAATCCCTACTACTGTCCGCTCACCTCCTACTCCCTTCCTCCATTTTTATAAACATGAAACACTGTATTTTTTTACATTTTATTTAATGTGTTTGAGTGTTTTACCTTCATGTATGGCTGTGTACCATGTGTGTGCCTGGTGCCCATGCAGGCTAGAAGAGGACTCTAGAAGCAGCTGTTAGCTGCCATGTGGGTGCTGGAAATTGAGCCCAGATCATCCAGCAGAGAAGGCCAGTGAGCTCTTAGATGAGGTGTCTTTCCAGTCCCAATCTATACCTTTAGAAAATGATTATATAGGTTCAAATTTTCTACACATGCATACATGCATTTCATCACTACTTTAGCCTTGGTTCAGATTATTTTAGACAGTTTAAATTATTCATTTTAGCAAATATATTTATTCTGCCAATTTTCTTTTGAACACCAGTAATGCCATTTTGTGTTGGAGGCATGTTGGGGAACAAGCCCTTTGCCTTCACGGAGCTCAGAAGCAAGCTTGTTTTCTTTCATGTGATCACTTTGTTTGATTCATCAGAGCAGCTTCCAAACTTTAGTAAAATTGCAGATAACAATCTTAAAAACAAAAGTTCTGCTGCTGTAGCCACCATTAAAATGAAAATCCTGGGGTGAACACAGATTGCAGCCTCATTTTTTACTTATTTTTATTTTTTGGTTTTTCAAGATAAGGTTTCTGTCTGTAGCCCTGGTTTTCCTGGAAGTCTCAAACTCATAGATCCACCCGCCTCTGCCTCCCAAGGGACTAAATGCATGTGTCAGTTTTTTAAGCTTCTAGTTATGTCACAGAAAACTCGAGCTGAGTCCCAGAGCACAGTGCCCAATTTTAGGAAACACATAATTCAAACATCCTCTCCATTCTCCTGATCTCACTAAACAAAAGGAAAGAGGTTCATTGACACAGGACAGTGTCCTGAGTGTGTTAGTGAGTCACTTGCTAGTCACAACAGCAACTATTCTTCCCCCGCTGTGGCTCAAGTACATCCTGTGGAGGGCCAGGAAGCTTGCCCTTTCTGCATTCTGCGTGCAGCATCTGGTACACTCAAAGGGATGACAGAATACTCATTTTGGGATATGTTAGCACACATGAAGTACATAAGGGTACTTCCATAATGTAGAAATTAGGACATAACAGGTTTTAAAAATTCTGCTCATTAAAATTACTTTTAAATGTAATAGTAACTTTTATCTGCCCATATGCAGTTGTCCCCAAGGCTTACTGCCTCCGTTTGCTAACCTAGGCTTAGTCCTGGAAACTTCTAGACTCTGTACCATCTTATCTAAACTTATGTTTTCAGCCTCTGAGACTTACTGCTGAATAGCCTCCCCTTTCTAGTTCTTTTTGAGCGTTGGCTGACTGGTTCAACTCAGCTGTCCTGGCACAATCCCCTCTCCAAGATGACTGATTTAATCTGGCTTCTCTCTCAGCCTCTGACTTTTTGCTGTTTGGCCTCAAAAGAACTCTGGTATCTGTTCTAGTCCTCTGGCTCCTCACTCTCTGGCTCCTCACCTGTGCCCAGCTTGTTCTCCCTTCAACCTGATTTGTAACTCTCCCCGAAGAACTGTCTCCTACACCCTCACTCTCTGTGCACTGCTCTCTTAAGTAGCTCCCCTTTCCTCTCCTGTGAGAGTTGGGCATCTCACAAATCTTTCTCTGGTTTGTCACTTTGTCTGCCCCTCAATTAGACATCACTTTCAAACATGAGTGTTTTCTTCTACAAACTTTATCTTTATTGTTTCGAATTAAAGATATGTATCAAGGGGGTGTGTTCCAGCCAGAGAGATTAAAGGTGTGTGCTAAGGGCTGAGCCACACCACAACAAGAAACAGGTTTTTTTTTAGTAAGTAACACAATCTCAGGGTTCACAGTGTGAGCAAATATCCTGCAACATTTTTAGCTATAGATAGGAATAAAAAAAAAAAAAAATCAAACACAAATCAAACTGTTTTTGTTGTAATGGGAAGAATGCAGGCAAATATAGGGGGTTGGCAACCAGAAGACTTCAGTCTATTCCCCAGGGCGCAAAGGTGGAGAGAGACTTTAAGCTGTGCTCCACACATGCACGGTGGCGTACAGGTGCCCACATATGTCCATGGGCATATGCAATACAGACACAACAGTAAATTTAAAGTCTTTTAAAGTCGTTAGGAACCTTTCAGTCCTGAAGTAAGTAGTATTAATAATATTAAAATTAAAGGGTACAAAAAAGTATTTTACAAGGCAAAATTATCTTCTTAAATTCTGTATTTCTATGGATGTTTAAAAAGCAATTTAGATTTATTATTTTATTTGTGTGGGTGTTTTGCCTACATGTATGTCTATGTACTACTTATGTGCCTGATTCAAAAGGAGGCCAAAAAAAAGGAGGTTCAGATCCCCTAGAATTGGAGTTACAGACAGTTGTGAGTTACCATGTGGGTGCATTTTTCTACATGCCAGCCACCAGTTGAACCAGAACCATTTGTTGAAAATGCTTTTTTCCATTGGATGGTTTTAGCTCCTTTGTCAAAGATCAAGTGACCAAAGGTATGTGGATTCATTTCTGGGTCTTCAATTCTATTCCACTGATCTACCTGCCTGTCACTGTACCAAAACCAGGCAGTTTTTATCACTATTGCTCTGTAGTACAGCTTGAGGTCAGGGATGGTGATTCCCCCAGAAGTTCTTTTATTGTTGAGAATGGTTTCAGATATCTTGGGTTTTTTTGTTATTCCAGATAAATTTGAGAATTGCTCTTTCTATCTCTGTGAAGAATTGAGTTGGAACTTTGATGGGGATTGCACTGAATCTGTAGATTGCTTTTGGTA
The DNA here is from genome assembly GCA_019843965.1 of Rhynchomys soricoides. Classification (NCBI taxonomy): domain Eukaryota; kingdom Metazoa; phylum Chordata; class Mammalia; order Rodentia; family Muridae; genus Rhynchomys; species Rhynchomys soricoides. The sequence continues at coordinate 7,899,346 of JADRCH010000089.1, forward strand.
CGATAGCCATTTTTACTATGTTAATCCTGCTGATCCATGAGCATGGGAGATCTTTCCATCTTCTGAGATCTTCTTCAATTTCTTTCTTCAGAGACTTGAAGTTCTTGTCATACAGATCTTTCACTTGTTTGGTTAGCATCACACCAAGGTATTTGTGACAACTATAAAGGGTGCTGTTTCCTAATTTCTTTCTCAGTCCATTTATCCTTTGTAGAGGAAAGCTGCTGATTTGTTTGAGTTAATTTTATATCTGACCACTTTGCTGAAGTTGTTTATCAGCTGTAGGAGTTCTCTCATGGAGTTTTTTGGGTCATTTATGTGTACTATCATATCATCCACAAATAGTGATATCTTCACTTCCTCCTTTCCAATTTGTATCCCTTTGATCTCCTTTTGTTGTCTAATTGCTCTGGCTAGAACCTCAAGTACTATACTGAATAGATAGGGAGAGAGTGGGCAGCCTCCTCTTGTCCCTGATTTTAGTGGGATTACTTCAAGTTTATTTCCATTTAGTTTGATGTTGGCTATTGCTGTATAATGCTTTTATTATATTTAGGTATGGTCCTTGACTTCCTGATCTAATACTTTTAGCATGAAGGGGTATTGTATTGTGTCAAATGCTTTTTCAGCATCTAATGCAATGATAATTTGGGTTTGTTTCCTTTGAGTTTGTTTATATAGTGGATTACATTGATGGATTTCTGTATATTGAACCATCCCTGCATCCCTGGGATGAAGTTTACTTGATCATGGTAAATGACCATTTTGATGTGTTCTTAGATTTAAACTGAATCCAAGAATTTTATTGAGTATTATTGCATGTGCAGACAGGTTAGCTGCTACAGAATATCCAACTAGCAGAGTATGGTGCGGGCTATAGAAGGGGCTGAAGGGAGAGCTGAGACTCAGCATGAGTGCATGTCATAACCTGAGGAAGCACAATCACTACCCCACACTCCACCTCTATCAACAAAGGTATCGGAAGATGTACACAACCAAAGGAACTCTTAGGGAAAGAATTGGGAATTGTTAATAGCCTAGTGTTGTCTTACACCAGTGACCATCTGTAGAAAAGACACAAGTCTGGAAAGAATCAGATTGTTAGAACGCCATCTCTGCACTAGAATGATCACTTTCTAAATATGCCCTGAAAAAAGGGCCCAAGTTCCCTTTCAGCTCTAGGTGCATGGAGGAGACACTGAGGAAGGTGGGCTACAAAAAACACCGTCTGGTATTTAACAGAGGCTGGCCTTTTGGATCTTGGAATGTAAAGTTGTATAAATGGTTTCAAACTCCACAGTCTCAAAATTTACTCATGTTGCTCCAAAATACCTGATTTATATGTTTCCTGTGTCTATCTGTTAACTCTTGATCACAGTGAATTAATGAAACTAACTTTTCACATTCCATTCCAAATTCTTTGACTAATATGCAAAAAATCTATTTCCTTCTCAAGCATAAGTAAAGATATTCATTTGCTTCTAAAATGTATATCCACTGTTGCCTGGAATGGGGAGTGCTTGTTTTAGCTGGGCAGTCATGTCTACGTACCACTAATGGCTATATCACTCCTTCATGCTGTAGTGCTACCGTCCTACCCTACCCCTTCAATATGGTAGCATCAATGTCTACTATTATCCCACAATACTGTGAATTTTCCATCTCTGCTAATTCTCACCCACACTTTACTGCTTTTTGTAAATAATACCAGTCACATCCAAAACTGTTCAATAAAGGATCAACTGATTAGAAAACAGGCCATTCTGTGGGAGGATGAAGTTTCAAGTCATGCGTACTGCTGGCATGAGCACAGCCATGTCAAGGACCCCACTACCTCAGACCCACCAGAATAGAAAGACCGCCCTGTGGTCCTAGAACAGATAGTGACAGTGTACAAAGGATCAGCCACAACTTCAAAATTTGAAAGTAGTCCGAGGCTGCTCCCCTCTAGAGACCCCTACTGAGATTAGCTAAACCAGGTCTTGTCCTTGACCCCACCCCCACAATCCCAGCTTCTCTCCTCTTCCTCCCCCCCCCCACATTGTTTCTTCATTCTCTATTGTCAAGTTGATCCCAAAGCTTTGCAGGAAGTCACACTATTCAATGCAGAAACAAAACGTTCGCACATACAAACTGGAAGCGAGCAACCCATATGCAGTGTATCCACAGAAATAAAGACATATGTGCTTGTGGACTATTAACACCTTTGCGGATTGTGCTGGCTGAGTATTAGGATTCCCTGAACTTTGGACCTGAGGAAGAGGCTGCAGTGAAGCAGCCAATCATCTCATTAGTAATAACACTTGCGACTGTGAGGTGAGTTTTGCATAGCTATCTTTGGAGATGAGCAACACCTTCAATCCCAGTATTTGTGCATCCTAGAGTTTGAGCCCAGCTTAGTCTACATAGAAAGATCCTATCTCACAAAGCAAGGCAGGCTGGGATCAGTCTGCAATTAAATAACCTTTAGGTTATAAACTCATATGTATGCTAGCACAATCATTATGCATCAGTATGCATCCTTAGCTAAGCCAAAATATTATACAGTAGCTAGAATGGATTTACGGTAAATTCCATTTTTACCATTACTGTCTTTCCTTTAAGTTAACATAATGGGCTTCTATGTCTTCCAACGAGACAAAACATACAATGCAAAGAAAGCCTGAAATGCAAAGGATTAACATGGCTCATTCTATCTGCATGCAGCCTCCAGTGTCTTTCATATCTATACTTCACTTTATGTATAGCACAATTTCATGGACTAAGATTATATCTATGGGTTCGGGACATCAAGTCAGCAAATAGCAGGGTTAAGCCAGAAATCCAAGTCTCTTGAGGCCTGCTTCTTTGGTGGATATACCTTTAATCCTTTTTTTTTTTTTTTTAAATCTGAGCATTTTTATGTTATAGAATATGAAGATTCAAGAAAAAAGCAAGTTACTAATGCTGAAAAGGTCATGAATGGTTTTCAACTTAGAAAATACCATCCCTCTAACAACTTAGTCTGTGAAATTCGGCAGCTCATTTGTCTATCAACTCTACCAAATACAGAACTGTATCCTTAGTCCAAAATATATGTAATTTGAAGCCAGCTAATATTCAGAAAATATACGTACTTCTGAAATTAAGTATAAGAGTGATAAGAAGCCAAGCAGTTTATGCATGGCCTTCATTTTTACCATAGTCTATGTTTACATAGCATGATCCAGCAGTTTATGGATGGCCTTCATTTTTACCATAGTCTATGTTTACACAGCATGATCCAGAACACCCGGGCACAAAGCTCAACAGTTCAGTCAGGTGTTGTGAAAACATCTGCCTGGATGTTTTATCAGCATCGCTTCTTCCTCGTTCTCATGCTGGAATATCTTCCAGTTTGACATCATGTCAGTCAAAAGAAGACTTCAGAAGCATAATAATAGCTAATGTTATCAGGCACCTCCTAGAGCTAAGCACTGCGCAAAGTGCTTTAATGGACTTCACCAGAACGCTGGCTTTCCCTCAAAGCCAGAGAAGTGACAGTCCCACAATATGAATCTAATCCTAACTCGATGGCCCGTGCTCCACCTGCCATACACACACACTTCATCTGATCACATTAAGACGTGTGGTTAAGAGTTCAAGCTGGATGCCATGTTTTGACTTCAGCAAGTATTAGTAAGTCATAAACAAGTACTAGTAAGTCATAAACAAGTACTAGTAAGTCATAAACAAGTACTAGTAAGTCATAAACAAGTACTAGTAAGTCATAAACAAGTGCT
>JADRCH010000089.1:7903368-7986112 GCA_019843965.1 Rhynchomys soricoides
ATAAACAAGTACTAGTAAGTCATAAACAAGTACTAGTAAGTCATAAATAAGTACTAATAAGTCATAAACAAGTACTAGTAAGTCATAAACAAGTACTAGTAAGTCATAAACAAGTGCTAGTAAGTCATAAACAAGTGCTAGTAAGTCATAAACAAGTACTAGTAAGTCATAAACAAGTACTAGTAAGTCATAAACAAGTACTAATAAGTCATAAACAAGTACTAGTAAGTCATAAACAAGTACTAATAAGTCATAAACAAGTACTAATAAGTCATAAACAAGTGCTTATTATTTACATACCCTCCCCCACAGTAAACTTTACTCATTTGTTTGGTATTCAGAAACATTCTCATTCACATTTCAAAAACAATACCCTATCCCATCCCCCCAAAATGAAAAAAACAAAAAAAAAAAAACCCCACCACCAACAAAACTGTACAGTCTACAACTTAAACTTCAAAATTAGTAATATACAATGGGCATTTTACCCTAAGACCGTCTGTGCAGAATGAGCTCGTTCTTCAGTGTTTACAGCGCATGGCTAAGTGCAGCATTATCAACTCAGCAGTTTTTAATATACATGAAATGTAAAGCAAATTCCTATAAGTATAATTGACGGAGCAGGTGTTAGGGTACTTAACTAACCCGGTAAATACTGACAAACTGCCTTGTGTGACAGTCAAACTTGTACAGATACATCTTAACTAACCCGGTAAATACTGACAAACTGCCTTGTGTGACAGTCAAACTTGTACAGATACATCTTAACTAACCCGGTAAATACTGACAAACTGCCTTGTGTGACAGTCAAACTTGTACAGATACATTAGAACTGCAGCTTCATTTTAACATCTGTTCTGGGCTATTTCACTCATTCTTATTTAGGGCACATTAATTCAAACAATAATCTTAGTGCACAGTTGTGGTTTGAATAAGAGCAGCTCCCATAGGCTCATATATATGAATGCTTAGTCATCAGAGTGGCCCTACTTGAGAAGGATTAGGAGGTGTAACCTTGTTGGGATAGGCGTGGCCCTGTCAAGGAAAGTGTGTCACTGGGGTGGTATTTGAGGTCTCAAAAGCCCAAGCCAGGCCCAGTGGCTCCCTCTCTCTTCCTGCTGCTTGTCCAGCACCATGCCTGCCTGACAGCAAGCTCCCTTGTCTTAATGATAATGGACTAAACTTCTGAAATGATAAGCAAGCCCCAATTAAGTCTTTCTTTTATCAGATTTGCCATGGTCATGGTGTTTTTCGCAACGGGACACTGAGCAGGGCCACAGTCTAATACAAATTTTACTATTTTAACTTTATACATCAAAACAGTAGGGTGTGAGAGCATATGGGTTATAATCTACTGGAGGGTTTCTAGAAATGCAGATATAAAGTTAACACCTAAACGACCTTGTAGAATCCAGATAGAGTATTCTAATAGTAATAACTATATGCTATACAAAAATGCTCTCTGAAAAGCGCAGAGCTACTTCATTACCATCTGTCACAGAAAGGAATGGGTCTACACTGCAAGCAAGCAGAAACCAGAAAGTGTATCCAGAAGATCCTTTTTATTATTGAAATGTGAAAACTGTAGAGGACTCACTACTGTCAGTTGCCGGGATTATTTCTCCCTCTTCTGCTCTGATCTTAACGCTCTCAGCTGTCTGGTTTGTATTTACACTTATAATAATATTATAATAATCAAGTCACAAAGTCTATTTCAAAAACTGCTTTTGCAACAAAGTCATAAAATTTTAAAGGAAGTAGATTTATCTATATTTAAGGTTTTGTTTTCAATTTTTAAAAAGGATTTTATATTATTTTATGTGTGTGAGCATTTTGCCTACATGTATGACTGTGTTCTACATGTGTATCTGCTATCCTCAGAGGCTAGAAGCAGGCACTAGATGCCTTGGAACTAGAGTCACAAGTGCTTGTGAGCCACCATATGGGTGCTGGAAATCAAGCCCTCATTCTCTAGAAAAGCAGCCAGAGTTCTGATCTTCATCTCTCCACTGCTGTGTTTTCAATTTTTTGAGACAAGGTCTTGCTATAGGCCAGGGCATCTTTGAACTCATGATCTGTCTTAGCCTCCCAAGGGCTGGGAGTAAAAGTGCTCGCAACTATTGGTGGGAATAAGGAATTTCTTCATATAGGGTCCATAGCAGCCCCAAAAGTCCATGGATAAACTTCAGAAAATCCAACTTGAATTCTCTCAAAGAGAGGAGGAAAATTACCCGTGAATTTTTCTGGAGCGTCTCCATAGCTTTCATCAGTTCTCAAAGTGAACCTATGGTTCTAAGAGTTGAAGAAGTTAGCTGAAGAGACTGAGCACAGTAGGATGGTATGCCCTGAATAAGTGACCATGGAGTGCTGGGGCCTGATGAGACATCTATACAACCGCAAGGCCAGGGAATAAGTAGAAGAGGGGGCAGAAAGAATGTAAAAACCACAGGATGGGAGATGTGTAGCAAGAAAAGTCTCACCCAGAAGACACGAGATAGCTGCTGCATTCATGAACTCACTGTGAGTGTGATAATATGCTCAAGACGGAATATCACGATTGGGGGAGGGGCCCACTAGGATCCACCCTTCCCCAAAGGACTGCATTAATTTGCAGTTAATGGTTGCTAAAGGCAGAGGCCTTTTCTTCCTGGTGTAGCCAGGATAAGCTGCCCGTGCTCCAAGAACTCCCTCCCCTAGCGTGTGCAAACAAAGAAGACATAAAGGAGGGAGACTTGGGAGGACCGGCTTCATCTGGAGGGATGGCTGAGAGACATGCATAGAGTGAAAATTACTAAATACATTACACACATGCACAAAACTGTTAAAGAACTTCAGGAGGTGGTTGTCGAGACAGGGTTTCTCTGTGTAACAGAGCTCTGGCTGTCTGGACTTGCTTTGTAGACCAGGCTAGCCTCAACTGCCGATTGTCCCTGCCTCTGGAGTGCTGGGATCAAAGGTGTGCACCACCATGTCCAACTGGCAAATAACTTTTAAACGCACACCTGACAATTTCACTAGTCCGGCCTTCCAGATGGGCAGGGTTAGTGCTAAGTAACTTGCTGCTGACTGGGTACTTATTTGTGAGGACCTGCTTTTCAAGTGTACAAGACAGTGCAAGGTTATCCTTGGTAAAACAACACCCTTATCTGCTGCTGTTCTTATGTGACAGATGCCACAACAGCAGGAACTGCCCTCGATTAGTGAGGGCATCTGTGGGAATGGGCCATGCACCAGGATCATCCTGTCTAAATCAGTCCAGCCGAAAACGCTTCAGAACCACTGGCTTCAACTCCCTCCCACCACGCTCTAGGTAAGAAACATGGGCTTAGGGACAGACTTTGTTTCAGTCGGGGCTGTGGCTATCAAGGAAAGATGGTTTTACGCAGTGTTATGAGTCAAGAATTCCATCCTTGGTGTCACTCTGCTCTCACTTGGACAGCCATATTTGTCAGCCACAACCTTTGCCACCATTTCTCCCGCTAAGGTTTGACAGATCTGAACTTCTAGCTGCCTGTTTTAGTTCCTACGCTTGCCCCAGTATCTTGACCTTCGTGCTAAACAACCAAACTTTGACTGTTGCCCCCAGACTGGAAGTGGGAGGGCAGGCAGGGAAGGAAGCAGGACAAGGATGGGAGAAAGAAGAACAAGGCTAAAAGTTCTTCTGACTTTCCAGTTTTCCTCTTAAGCTACTCTTCCCATTCTTGATTTAGTCATGCCTTCATGCTCTCTCTCCCTCTCTCTCCCTCCCTCCCTCCCTTCCTCCCTCCCTCCCTCCCTGGAACACTACAGTGATCTTTTTACCTGTACCCTGTCCAACTACTCTCAAGACTACTGCCAAAATAAGATGTTAAAAACACGAACCGGGCCACACTACCCCACTTCCTATAAATCTTTCAATGCCTTCCCATTTCACATAGAATATAGTCCAAAGAACACAGCATATAAATGTTTCACTGACATAATCTTTGCTGTAAATCTATTACCTGCTTTCTATTATAATAGGACAGTGCATAGTTAAGTATGGAATTAAGTAGTCCTTTTACTAGGTGATAATCACAAAATTTTACTGTACAATTACACATAAATTAACAGATACTACTATATGTATGCTATGTGACCCTGACACTGCCCATTTGTTCACTGATGTTTCAAGAAAACGAACCAATTAAATGACCTTTTTATCTTGACAAGTTTTACATCAAACTGGGAGTGGAGGTGCACCCCTTTAATCCGAGTAACTCAAACAGCAGAGGCAAACAGATTTATGTGACTTCCAGGCTAGCCTGGTCTACATAGGAAGCTCCAAGCCAACCAGAGATGCATGCTAAAACAGACAAATAAAAATGGTTTATGCAATGTGTCTTCACTAGGTTGGGAAGAAAACCACTTTACATTTCCCGCTAAATACTGTATAGATCCTCACCCACCTCACTCAGGGTAGCCATGTCTAACATGCTTTTTAAAAAATATGACAGAATTTGGAAACCTGTAGGAAAAAAAAATAACTTCCCTAATGATTTGCTTAAAGGCAGTATGCATATTGATTATGCGCCTCATTTCTGTGACTAAATACTTGACAAGGCTCATCCGGGCTCAGCTGGAGGTGTGGCGTGTGGGAAGGCATGGCAACAGAACAAGAGACAAGCGCTCACTCATGTCTACATGAAGCTGAGAAAGAGAAAATGGTGCTCAGAGCACTTTGGTATTTTACTTACACTGAGACCCATGGCCCTACGGTGATGCTGACTAGCACAGGTATTCCCTCCTCATCACTGACAGCATCAGTATTTGAAGTCAGGAAGTTCTTCCCGTGTTCCACTCTATACGGCATTTGATGCAAGTGTGCAAGACTGGGTTATTAAAGGAAAACCCTGTGGATCCCATCCTCTCTGCACCCCTTCAATCGCTCCAAGGAAAGACAGAAGCCACATCTTAAGGGCTCTCAATCTGGTCTCTGCTTTACCGACTTAAAACAATCAACTAAAACTGGATTGAAGACTGTAGGACTGGAAACTATGAAACTACTCTAAGAAAACATAAGAAAAACACTTTTTCTTTGTGACAAACAGGAGGGGGGGGAGACCCAAAAACACAGGAGCAAAAGCAAAAATAAGCACACTAAAAGCTCTGGCACAAAAAACAGTCATTTCCAAGCATGGGGGTGGAGGGTGGGGTGAGAAACTTATTATGTGACGGGATTTGATTAGGCAGACTTCATAAAGACAAATAATTTGGCTTTAAAGGGAGGGTGCCTATACCAGACCTAAACAGACAGTTCTCAAGATACACACACACACACACACACACACACACACACACACACGACCAACAAGCAAGCTAACTCCCTTCTGACCTACAATTCCCTTAAAGCATGGACTACTGATGGGTGGGGTTAGAGATTCAGATGGGAAGTATCGCAATGAAGATATAGCAGCTTGTCCTGTGGAGTGGAATGATGGACACACTGTACAAATGAGACAGTGTGGATAATCACCTAAGGAACTACCACCATAACTACAGAAAGACCTTACGTCTCCTCAGTAAGAAAGCTTCCCGCCCTCAATATTCCACTCAGCGTCTGAGGGCTTAGTCCTAAACACTTCCTTGCATTAAAACACCATTTTTAGTTATTCAGGGAATGTAAGCCAAAGCCACACACACAATTTCCTAAGTACAATGAAAATAAGATACCATGTTAGTATTTGGTGTGGTGAATAATCTTTTCAGTTCAGTTATAAACCACATGTCTCAAAAGCTGACAGACAGTTAGGCTTCTTTAACCTACTTACTTTATGCACTGGTTTACACTTAGCTTATCAATACTTGGGATTTTCTATTACTCACAAAATGATACAAGTTTCAACCCTGAAATGACTCAGGATCCAAATTTAGCTGTTAAATTAAAACCAACTGACCAACAAAAACCCTTCATATATCACTCTTAAGGAATTCATGGAAAGCAAAATGTTCAGAATCTTTGATGTGTACTTGGGTTAGAGACTCAATAGCAAGCTTGGGCACGCATATGTAATTTGAACATGCTTTACAGTTCATTGTTTAGAAAGAACCTCAAAGCCTCACTTAATACGACTGATTATAAAACAGTATTTTGGAATACTGAAATCACTAATTTTTTTTTCAATTCAAAATAAAACAATCAGTTTAGTACAGCATTACCATGTCTTAATGTAATCATTAAATTTAAAATAGTTATATTTTTTTCCCTTTGAACTAGATCTCAGTTTATTGTGAAAGATTTTTTTTTCTTCATCTAGTTGTCTGAGGTTAGAATATAATCTGTTAAACATAAAACACTTCAATTTTTTTTGCTTAATGCATTCTAATGGTAATTACATTCCCGTTGACAAATTGATAACTTTTCACTGATTGATACTCTCGAGCCACAGGTTGGTAAACTCTCAGTTGTCTTTGTGAGCACAGAGTATCAATGGGAAGAGTTGAAGTTATGAATAGGGTTGGTAAGCTTAACTGTTTTTTCAAATTGTGCATAAAATTTTATCTAGTAAACTTATTTCTAGAAATTTATGTTGCCAGAAATATGTATGTACTATGGGATAGCTATCACAGTATTATATACAATGGTAAATTATGAGAAACATGTCAAAATTAAATACAGAAGCAATAAATTATGAAATTACTTATAGACATTTCTGTAATAATTAAAATGCTATTTTTTGCTAAAACTTTAGAAGCCAATATTATCATCATCTTATACTTTCACATTATAAATATGATTACAATAAATTAAATCACTTTGTAAAAACATTATGCAATTGGAAATTATTTCTGACAGATCAACTCTTACAGTTTTATAGGCCATTCATTTGTCTCCTTTGAAATGACAAAGGAAAGTTGACTTCAGTCAAAATAGCACACCACCTAATCTCATAAGTCATACGTTATATGTTACTTATTTTCAGTAGGTTTTGAAAACCTTACTACTGTCACACTCAACTAGAAATAAGTTGACAACTTCTGACTAAATTCAGAGAAAATAAATATTAGTCTTCTAAAATATACAGGACTCACCTCCCTAATGTGACCATAAAATTCAAATACCTCCAATGTTTTCCCTTGAAGATATGTTAGCTTCACTCTGAGCAAAGAGCACCATTCCTTTGCATTTCTCAAGGTCATAACACTGAGATTCATCAGATACCTATAACACTTGCTGAAGTTACCCCTTAAATATTTCTAGTTGACCAGCACAAAGTGTCCTTCCTTATCTTTTTTGATAACTTCTGGTTGAAAGTTGATTTTATTCAATATTAGAATGGCTACTCCAGCTTGTTTCTTGGGACCATTTGTTTGGAAAATTGTTTGTTTGTTTTTCGAGACAGGGTTTCTCTGTGTAGCCGTGGCTGTCCTGGAACTCACTCTGTAGACCAGGTTGGCCTCGAACTCAGAAATACGCCTGCCTCTGCCTCCCAAGTGCTGGGATTAAAGGCTTGCGCCACCACTGCCCGGCTTGTTTGGAAAATTGTTTTCCAACCTTTTACTCAGAGGTAGTGTCTGTCTTTGTAACTGAGGTGCATTTCCTGTATGCAGCAAAATTCTGGGTCCTATTTACATATCCAGTCTCTTAGTCTATGGATTTTTATTGGGGAATTGAGTCCATTGATGTTAAGAGATTCTAAGAAAAAGTGATTGATGCTTCCTGTTATTTCTGATGTTATATTTATGTCTGTGTGGCTATCTTCTTTTGTGTTTGTTGAAAGAAGATTACTTTCTTGCTTTTTCTAGGGTGTAGTTTCCCTCCTTGTGTTGGTGTTTTCCATCTATTGTCCCTTCTTTGTAAGGCTGGATTTGTGGAAAGACATTGTGTAAGTTTGGTTTTGTCATGGATTATCTTGTTTTCTCTGTCTATGGTAATTGAGAGTTTTGCTGGCTGCACAAATAGCAGCCTGGGCTGGCATTTGTGTTCTCTTAGGGTCTGAATGACATCTTCCCAGGATCTTCTAGCTTTCATAGTCTCTGGTGAGAAGTCTGGTGTAATTCTGATAGGTCTGCCTTGACCTTTTCCCCCTTACTGCTTTTAATATTCTTTCTTTGTTTAGTGCATTTGTTGTTTTGATTATTATGTGACTGGAGGAATTTCTTTTCCAGTCCAGTCTATATGGAGTTCTGTAGGCTTCCTAGATGTTCATGGGCATCTCTTTCTTTAGGTTAGGGAAGTGTTCTTCTATAATTTTGTTGAAGACTTTACTGGCCCTTTAAGTTGGGAATCTTTGATCTCTTCTATACCTATTATCCTTAGGTTTGGTCTCCTCATTGTGTCCTAGATTTCCTGGATGTTTTGTGTTAGGAGCGTAAAATAGTTATATTTTATTCTATGATATACATAATTTTGTGAAATAGCTTGTTAAGAAAATTACATGATCAGAAGTAAATGTTTTTTAAGAAAAGAAAAACTAAATTTATAAAAAGCATCAAAATATATCCAAATGAAGGTGTATATATATATATATATATATATATATATAAAATATAACATGAGCATGAAGTATTTCTGCTAGATATTTAATGTCTATACTGTGTATCTTTTAATATAGCATTTGAGAATTTTTAAATTATAAACCAACTACTTTTAAAGTAATTATACTGCACGAACACTGCTTCCACTATGAGAATTCCATTCTCCAGAACTGAGCACATCTGACTTGCCAGCTGGATGGATCCCAAGTAAATTTTAGACCGGTATTTGGCAAAATATCCCTTAGACACACAGCATTTTACATAGAATGTGCACTAAAAACACACTCCGAGAGTGTCCTGAAAACCAAGCAATTGTTCATTCACACATGGTATCATCCTCACCTGCATTCAAGCCTCCTTTATCACTGCAGTTTAAACTACATGAGCAGTCTAAAGATCACTCCAGTCTTGTGCACTGTGCTTTAGCTCTGCATACATCTATTCTGTTATTAGCCTGTTGGCATCTAACACTGGATTAGGAAAGCCTGCCATCTGGTAGTTATAGCAACCCTTCACTAACTTGATTAGAAGCTGAAGATCATGAGTCACCCAGAAATGCAAGCCAAGCTTATTACTATGAATATATCCACATCTTTTCTTCCAAAATAGCCATTCAGCAGGGCCTCTCACTCAGAACAACATCATGCACACAAACATTATATAATTGACCTACAAAAACAAATCAGTTTTACAGGGGTTAAAGGGATGAGTGATTGAATTAGGTAAGTCATTAGGTTCACACCCCCCTCACCCACAAGGCGGCCACTGTCTCTTTTATAAAGCCTAGGGATGAGAGCCAAATCAGTCCTAGTTAATTTGGCTGTTCAGTTAACTCTCACTTCTCTTAATCAAAATAAGGATGTTCTATGGTACATATTCCTTTCCTCTGGATGATACTTCAGATAAATAATAAACAATATAAAAACAACAACATATGTAGCACATGAGCATGAACAACATGCATTAAATCTGCCATGATCTCAGTCATGAAGGGAAGGCAGAGTAGGGGAGACAATTACAGAACCTGAGCACCTCAGACTTCAGTTCCCTAAAGTCACACGGGTAGGATGCTGTTAGACTCAGGAAAGCTGAGTCCCCACTACCTAGTCAGAAACGTTTGCGCTTTGCACCTCCTGCGCTTTGTCCTCCCCACCCCATCTCTCTTTAAACTCACTCTGAAACCCATGCAGGCCATGAATCCTAAATCCTCCTGCCTCAGCTGCCAAGTGCTGAGAGTGCAGATGCACAGCACTGCCTGGCGGTGCTCTACTCTTTAAACATGCTCGGATACCATCATTGCTCCTCTCTCCAGTTTTGCTTTACTTTTTAAATATTTCTGTTCTTCCTTTTATCTTTCCAAAGTCATATCAGACACTTGAACCTCCGCGAGGACAGCAGTGGGTGCACAAAGGCAGCATCCAGCCCTGCACAGCACTCCGATCATAATCACAGCGTTCTAATGTAGCAGCTAACATGCCAGCACTCTGACATTTCCCTTGCGTTCTTGGTGTAGCAATGTCAAGGAGGTCGCCATTAAGACATGGCCTAGGATTATGCAAGGCTCATCCAGCTCAGTCCACTTACTTTAATCCTTTCGTTTTACTTCAACACTCTGTCTGAAAAAAGGCTTCATTATGGTTGCTCTCTGAAGCTTAAGATCTGATATTCCTGGCAGTCAGAAGAGACTCTTCCTCTATCTTTTCCTGAAAGCTTCTAAAGAACTTTCAGTGATGGGCTCCAACACGAGAAGGCCATTCTTTCACAAGCTTCTGATGTTCCACACTGCTCAAACGGCTGTCAGTAACCTGAAGTCTCTCTTGAAAGCATCTGAGGAAGTAGAATGTAGTGTTCTCACCACAAAAAGTAAGCATATGGCTGGGTGGTGGTGGTGGCACACGCCTTTACTCACAGCACTCGGGAGATAGAAGCAAGGGAATCTCTGAGTTTGAGACCAGCCTGGTCTACAGAGTTAGTTCCAGGTCAGCCAGGGTTATATAGTGAGAGCCCATCTCAAGAAATAAAATAATTTTAAAAAAAAAAAAAAAAAAAAAATAAGTGTGTATAATAGGTAAGACACATGCAAATAGTTAAATTAGCTGCTCTGCAATGCTATTGTAAAACATGTTGTACATAGTAACATAATTTTCCTCAACTAAAATTTTAAAAGAAAACTTCATTAATGTTTGAGCTACTCACTAGATACCCAATGGGGAAGAGGGTAGCCTGGAGGAAAACAATACAAGGATCCTAAGTGGCGATCCGTCAGTATCTTTTGGCAAGAGACTCCTTTACCTACTGCATGGTGCTTCATACCAAAGCACATAGAAAATTAAAATACAATGTGTACAACATAATTCTCACTCAGACAACACCAGGTTGAAGGTTTTATGTAATGTATGTACATGACAGATGCTCAAAGAACATTAGCTGTGCTGGCTAGTCTTAAGTCAACTTAACACAAGCTAGAATTATCTGAAAGGAGGGAACCTCAATTGAGAAAATGCCTCCATAAGATCTGGCTGCAGGACATTTTCTTAATTAGTGACTGATGGCGGAGGACCCAGCCCGTGGTGGATGGTGCCATCCCTGGCTGGTGGTCCTGGGTTCTATAAGAAAGCAACCTAAGCAAACCACAGAGAACAAGCCAGTAAAAAGCACCCCTCCACGGCCTCTGCATCAGCTCCAGCCTCCAGGTTCCTGCCCTGCTTGAGTTCCTGTCCTGACTTCCTTCGATGATGAACAGGGATATGGAAGTGTAAGCCAAAGAAACCCTTTCCTCCCCAACTTGCTTTTCGGTGATGGTATTTGTTGCAGCAATAGGAACTAAGACAGTAGCTATATTTTATTTTTGTCACTTGTCTTCAAGAAGGCTGGTCAAGAGTCAGCAAGTCCCCATTCGAGTAGAACCACCACTTCCTGTTTCTAACCTCACCCTGGGAAGGTTCCAGAACAGAGGCAGTAGCAGAATGCTCAACTCCTCCAAAACAGAAAGAAACAGCACTGGTTACACAAGCTGGCAAAACGTGCCGACTGCAGTCCTTGTAGCTAGAGAAACTGAGGAAGCCTTTCCCAGATTTTTGCCAGCTCCCACCTGTAAAGAGCACAGCAAGAACCCTTTCCTTTATGGTACCATTGTTCAACAGAAATATTATGAGAGTCACAGAGGCATAGATACACTTCTAAGTTTTCTAGTAGGTATATCATCAGTAAACAGGGAGACGGGCTGTACAAGATGATGTGTGCCTATAACCCTGGCACATGTGAGGTAGGAGTATTATCATAAGTTCAAGGCTAATCTGTGATCTAGAGAGTCCCATTTAAAAGAAAAGCAAAGACAATTGCTTACTTTACATTTGGGCTGCCATG
Organism: Rhynchomys soricoides; assembly: GCA_019843965.1. NCBI lineage: Eukaryota > Metazoa > Chordata > Mammalia > Rodentia > Muridae > Rhynchomys > Rhynchomys soricoides. Next base: position 7,915,231 of record JADRCH010000089.1, read on the forward strand.
TGTGATGTATGTGCAGGGAAGGCATGTGGGGCCAGAGGTTAATATGAGGACATCTTTCCTCAATGGCTCTCTGCCTTGCTTACTTATTTTTGAGGCAGAGTCTCTCACTGAGTCCAGAACTTACTGCTTTGCTTAGACTAGCTGGCTGATAAGACCCTGGTAACAGTCTGTCTGTCTCTACCACTGCACTCCCTTCCCAGGACTGGGGTTACAAGCTCACATCTCATTTTAATATATTTTACTTAATGAAACACTGAAAGTTCACTTTTTCGTATAATCAATATTAAAAACTGAGGATTTTACATCCTTTTTCTGTAATTAGTCTTTAAAATCTACTGTGTACTTTAACATTTCGGGGGCAAGGGTCACATGCATGTGGCTGGTGGATGCGTTTTGGGCAGTGGAATGCTGTAATGTGGCAGCAAGCAAGGGCCTACTCCAAGGAATCTCTCCTACCTAGTAAGTTTTGGTTAGACAGGCTTCTAGCAATTTCTAATCATCTCACATCCCTCCTTAATGTTACCAAAAGATTCCATTACCTTGAGTACTGCAATGGTACAACAGTCTATCAAAAATTGACACAGTCAGCAATGACAAACACACGCAAGCAAACACCAGAGAGAGAGAGAGAGAGAACGAGAGCGAGAGCTAGCTTTGACAACAGTTGCTGGAACTTAGAACTGATGATGAAGGGATGTTGACCAATCACATCGATCAACACCATTGTTGATTGCTCACTAGTGGAACACATTCCAGTCAGGTTTACCCTAAATTCTACAAACCTAAAAGAACATTTTTAGAAAGATCACCTCCTTAAGGGACTTCACTGAAAATTTTAGTTTAGAAAATGAAGGACAATTAACTGTAGGAAACCTTCATCCATGAAGTACAGTGGTACCTCACACATTTGGATGTTCTGCCTTCAGCTAAGTTTGTTAACGTTTAACCAAACCTTAAACAGCTTTGCATCAGTAAAGGAAACTCTATCCATATGGCTTGCTTTTCCTCAAGAATATGTTCAAAGTGTGTAAAGTATAACCAGATGGTGTTGGCAAACAACTGGATTTTCAAACATGACTGCTCACAATAACAATACCAGAGATGAGTCTGTCCACGCCCCGGTGAGGGTTAAGTTTTGGAGAGCTTACAGTTAACTCAGCAATCATCTATTTGGAACCCCACATTGGCCCACATTTCAATATTTTGGATTTTTAAATAAATTTCCCAATGCACATAGCAAGTCATAAGTATAAGTCATTGAAAACACCCTCGCAAATCGATTCAGAACACATCATACAGCTAATGTCATGAAAAGTCAGCATTCTACTTAAGAATGTAGCTCATGTTAAAAGTTGAATACAAACCAAACACTGCATTGAGGCTAACTACAGTCACCAAGTGGCTGCTTTTCTTCCTTTAGAGAAGTCCTCTATTCACACCACTGCACAAGCGGATAATCATCACAACAATAAAGTACGCTATCAACAGGACTCTGTCAACCGTTTTGAAGGAACAGAATGCAATGCACTTGTATCCTAGCTTAGAAAAAAAATGAAAAGTTTTGAAAACTGATATTTTTGTCTTCAGCACTTGAAACAAATTTAGGAACAAACAGATGTTGTTGCTTAGTGGGATAAATGCACTGAAATCAAGTTAGAATCAGTTTCTTACTATATGCAATGCAGAGTATGAACAATTTTACGTCCTTTCTTTCTAAACCTGCCCTTTTATAGTTCTGACCACATTAAGGCAGGTGTGGTGCCTTAATTCCAACACTCGGGAAGACAGTGGCAGGCAAAGTTCCTCGAGTCCATACAGTAAATTCCAGGCCAGCCAAAGCTACTCAGTGAGACCCTTTATCAAGCAAACAAACAAGTCACCTCAAGTAACCACAAGGCTTACTTTGCTCTTCTGGTCACTGACACCCAATCAACTTAGGAACGGGTCAATCTTGGTAAATACCCACACTTATTTCAGGCTTGCTGCCTCGTTCTTCTTTCTCACTAGGGATTATGTATAGCAAGCAGGAAACACTTAGTCAATACATACTTATTGATAGACTATGTATTGATACTACACTTATGACATACTTATGTAATGTTATGTCACGTCACCTTCAAAGCAAGGTGAGACATTTTCTTTATCCCAGTTCTCCATCTGAACATGATGGGAAGGCTCACAGATATCTTGCCAAAGGCCAGCAGCAATGTCAGTCAGATCTGTCTAATGCCAACAGCTGTCGTTTAGCAGTCATGACAGCTCACACCTGCATCCTAACACCCAGGAAGCTGTAGGAAGCTCCCTACCTGCCTGAGCAGCATAGTGAGATCCTATCTGACACATGAGTGCCAGGCTCTATACTGAGGTGATCATGCCTACAGAGAAAGTACTTCACAGACTGAGCTGTCTCCCTCAAAATAGATTTTTAATAACTAAAATTATTTATGATAAATAAGCTTAACTACAGAACTAGATTTTAAAGCACTAACATTTCTAACACGACAGATTTCTTTCCTTACCATGCCTTATGCAACACTTAGAGGAAAATAATGGAGAATTGGGGTCAAAAGTTCTATAATCTATTTCACTCAAACAAATGATCTAAACCTTTTCCTTTGCTTTGGAGAAGTGCAAGTGTTTCTCATTTAAATACGTTCCTTGAAAAAAAAAAAAAAGTCATAGCAGCCAAATCATCCATTCAATATAATGTTCCTAAACATGTCAGAAACATTTACCATCTACATGACGTGGTTCAGTGGTGAGCATACTAAATTGAAACAATACACAGAAGATCAGCATGGCTTTTTGTTAAGAAAACAAGAAAGTTCATGACATGTTCCAGATTTTAAAAAAATAAAAAAAATAAAAAAAATAAAAATCCAATGAAAGATTTAAAAAAATGAAGAGAACACTAAGTACCATTCACTCCCAGGACTGCACCAGGGGATTCCCTGAGACAAAGCAGACAGCACTGGACTGCAAAGTGGGAACCCGGGGAGCATCGTGCTAGACCCCAGCAGGAGTTAGCACTGCATGGGCACACAGCCTCAAGTGTCCCTTCATAATCTGAGTCCTCAGTCAGAAACAGAGGAAGAGGCTTGGGATTCTAGACTTTCCTTTGTTTCCTTTTCCAACTTTGAAAATTTCAGAATTCCTGCTCCTGTCACTATAAAACCCAAGTAAAAGGTAAAAACATCAGCAGTCCAGAAAGACCCTGGAGGCAGACATCAACTGGCCACCACCTCTACCAAAGTTTCTGCCCAACTTGGGTGCAGGGACCCCTCCAATTGTGAAGTCATGACTCCTCACTTTAAAATAATGGCCAGAGGTCTGTGCCTGTCTTAACTCCAGAAGCTTGAAGATTTAAACCTAATAACTGCTGCAAAACGTAGCTTCAGGAAACTCTTGCATCCTCACTTCTCTGCCTTGAGAGGAAAGGAGGGCAGGAGGTGTCAGGGAATAAATATCAGCAGACAGGAGGGCTGAGGCTCCATACTGTGATCTACCCAGGCTGTTCTGAGACTAAATTTAGCTTTACTTCTTACGTAGCAACTGGACAGGAGTAGGCAGGAAAAGTCTTCTTTCAGAAACTGTAAAATAAACACTTCTAGAAAAATGTACAAGGGATATTTGAGCCATTTAATGATAAAATAACAATTTTCTACGTTTAATTCTGTGTCTTATGGACTTTGTCCTATTTCTTACTCAAAAATAATTTTAAGTACTTCAAAATGATATTTTACAAAAATTTGGTTAAAATACTAAGTCTAATATAAACTTAAATAAATCTTAGTTTCGAAACACTTGGGGTACCTTTTATACTTCTGATTTATTTTCCTTTTATTTTATGCTCATAAAACATCTTACATTTTATGAAGAATGTTTTTGGATAAACAAGTTATGTCAAACATTATTTTTTTAGATTTACTTTACATATGTGAGTACTTTTCCTGCAAGTCAATTTATGCACATGTATGACCATGGAGGCCAGAAGAAGGCAGCAGACCCCTGGGAACCAGAGTAAGAGATGGTTTGGAGGGCCACGTGGGTACCAGGAATTGAAGCCAGGCCTTCTGCAAGTGTTCTTGACCACTGAGTCATCTCTTGAGCACCCCCTCCCAAACATTATTTAATATTTAAAACTTTTAGCTGGGCTGTGGCGGTGCACACCTTTAATCCCAGCAGAGGCAGGCAGATCTTTGTGAGTTCTAGACCAGCATGGTCTACAGAGCAAGTTCCAGGACAGCCAGGGCTACACACACAGAAATCCTGTCTCGAGAAACCAAAAAACTTTCAGACACTAAAGCAAGTTTTAAAAATAATTTACAAGTTAATTTTTTGACTTCAGTAGTTTTTTCAGAGTTGTAAAATTAGTGTTCTACCATACTGTTTTCTACAAATCTATTATAAAGATACATACCAATGTCCAGTCACACCGATAACAACCTCAGAACCATCCGGAGGAGCCAAGTCTGATGCTAATCATTTCACTGCGCAGATGGGAGGTTTCGTGGGATTCAAGCCTCCATGCAATTTACAAAACAAGAGTGACCCTGCAGGTGATTACTGGCATCCCTACTTAGCTTCTTACATAATCCACCATTTGTTAGCTTCTCCAGTAACCCACATTTGCGTTGAGGAACCACTAACTGTAATCAATGAAGATCTTACAAATGGCACAATGGCTTCCTACAGTTCAGACATGACAGACATGGCACTTCAACACCCAATGCTTCAAGGATTTCCTTTTTATGATTTCACTGCACAAAAGTTTAAAGCGAAGCGCAACAACAACGTGGAGACGCAATTTCCCCTGGAAACAAAAGGATTAGTCCTTGGCCAAAATTCTGACACTCATCTGTTTCTAAACACACAAATGACAACAATCTCAAAGACTGTCAGCGAGAATAGCTGACAAGTAGTCAAATAAATTAACAGTCACGTTTCTAAAGTATGTCTTGGAAGGAAGAATATTGCCAAGCTTTGCTTAGTCTTCCGGATTTCCAGCAGGACAACTGGTATCAAGGGGTAGTGGCAAAAACGGAATAAAATCATTAACTCCATCTGCAGGGATCTTCAGCAAGTTGCATGATTTTTCCTTCAAATCTCCTGTTCCAATGAGCAGGCCCTTGTCATCCATGAGGGCTGTGTTACACCACAGAAAAGATGTGTATACATTTTTATTTCTCATACTTCTGGAGATTTTGAAAAATCTATATCCAGAAGTTGAAAGATTTGGTGTTTGCTGAGGGCCAAGCCTGACTCTGCCAGCACTCACATCCTTCACTACCATGGCAATTTTTTTTTTTTTTTTAAATTTTTTTTTCTTGAGACAGGGTTTCTCTGTGTAGCCCTGGCTGTCCTGGAACTCATTCTGTAGACCAGGCTGGCCTCAAACTCAAGAAATCCGCCTGCCTCTGTCTCCTGAGTGCTGGGATTAAAGGAGTGCGCCCTCCCCCCCACCCCGTGGCATTTTTAATGCTAAATCTCTGACACATCCAATTGTGGCTTTCATCAATTAAAACAGGTGCCACAGAATAAAATCTAAATGTCTTGAAATACTACCCAAGGTCATAAAAAAAAGGGCCCTAGACCTTACAGTTCCTACTGCTCCTCTCCTACCACACCCTCCCCAATGGCTTTGGGGTTCCGTTACCATGGCTGATAATTCACCTTAGCTCCTTAGTAGCTAAAACTTAATGGACCTATTAGATCCAAATCCAGTACCACATCCTCCCTGACTGGTTTCTCCTCAACAGGATAAACATTCCCTCCGCCTGCCACCCCTCTGCCCACCAACCCCCTAGCTGCCATCCCTCCGCCTGCCACCCCTCTGCCCACCACCTCCCTAGCCGCCATCCCTCCGCCTGCCACCCCTCTGCCCACCACCCCCCTAGCTGCCATCCCTCTGCCTGCCACCCCTCTGCCCACCACGCCCCTAGCCGCCATCCCTCTGCCTGCCACCCCTCTGCCTTCTTTCCTTTACTTGGATGTAACACTCAACTCAGGCTGGCCTGAAACTCGCTATGTAGCCAGGCAGCCTGTAACTGGTAGCAGACCCCCTGCTTCACACTGGAATGACAGGTGTAAGACATCACGCCAGGATGCACCTCCTTTATACTCTTGGTGTGGAGTCACAGCCACCAAATAAATCACTCCTCTTTTCTAGGAAACTTCATTCTAACGAAGATTTTTTTCTAAAATTAATTTAGGGAGTTAACTTTATGCTATATAAATTATATCTTGGCAAAAACAAAAACATTAGATAGCATCTATCTGTAATCTTAGAATTATAGGGTAGGGGAGCACTGAAATTTTAACTCCATTGGTAGAGACAGTACTTGCCAAGCCTGATGCATCCCTAGGCTGTCCCCAGCACCATATAGAACTGTGTGTGATAGTACACCCCTTTAATCTAGAGGCAAGAAAATAAGAAATTCAAGGTCATCCTCAACTAAATAAGCTGTAGGCCAACCTGGGCTACATGCTAAAAGAGCCAAAAGTAGTAGTAGTGGTTGCAGTAATAATAGTAGCAATAATAAAAATTAAGTTTAAGGTAGAGGGTATGTGACAATCAATTAAAGCACCCTTTCACGTGCTCCTAAGCAGGTAATCTGCAACGGTAATAAATTTCAGTAGTTAAATATCATCTTGGGCTTGCCAAAAACTTTTGTAAATTCAGAGCTCCACATTCTTTAATTATGGGCATGGAAGCACAGCTCATCTTTATTGACTCACAAACGCACTCCTCAGCTGGCTCGGCTCCCTGAAGTCCAAAGACTGACAATCATACACAGAGTCTTCTTTTGCTTATCTAGGCCATCTTCTAGGAAACTCTTCAGGTATTAAAGAGACTCACTCATGACTTCCCAAGAACACCTCTTGGCTATTCTCTGTATGAACTAAGCATCTTAACCTCTTGAAGCAAAGCAAGCTGAACTAGGTTGGGTGTGGTAACTTTTGCTTCATTCAACATGTTCCTGGGACAGCAGTACTGTTTCAGAAATAAGTTACATCGATAGCTTTTTTCTTATGGATAGACAAATTCACACAATACATATTTTCTTATACTTTCTTATAACCTGATACTTTCTTATAACCTAAGGTATAATCCCTGAGTGTCAAGTTCATTCTTTCAAACTATTTCAGTAGCTTTTTAAAAGTCACAACACTGTAGCCCCACCACTCCATACTTCCCCAGCCCCCTCACTGCTCTGAGAAGAGACCTGGTCTGTATCAAAGCGTCACTCCCTCACCGTCCTGCGCCGCACGCTTGCTCGTCTCTTCCCATCTCTACACACTTGTCTGCTAAGTCATCCTGTAAAAGGACAGACAGCATGCGTCCTTTCCTGCCTGCTTCTTCACCTGCATAGGTCTGTCTGTCTGTCTGTTTCAGCACTTCACACTCTCTTAAGATACGCTCGGTTGCCACTGTTTGGCTATTATGAATAATGCTTCTATGAACACTGCTGAATAAACTTTTTTTTTTTTTGTGGAAACATGCTTGCGTTCTCTTGAATATCTAGCTGTCAGAATTGCTGAGTGATAATGATAACTGCTACTATTTTTAACCATGTTAACTGAGAAACAGCCAGGCTACTACCCCATTTACAGTCACACACATTCTTAAATGACATTCTTATTTTCTGTTTTTACATTTTAATTAAAAGTAAATTGTTCCACAAAAGGATTTCTTTGGGTACAAAGTGTGATTAGAAGTAAAATAAATGTATGCTTTGAGTAAGAGAAGTTAAAAGCCTCGAAAGCACTAAGGATGTATAACAATAATACCTCAGGCCCTTAGAGCAAAATTTTTCTTCTGGTCATTAAAGGGATTGAGTGTGCCTTCCTTTTTTAAAAAAATGGAAGAAAACCATGACAACTCTCAAGCTTATACCTAAGCACTGCTGCCTACTCACAGCAGCTTCCTAACAGAACACCCTCAGATTAGGCTTCTGGCATCTCCCTTCTCCAAACTTGTGCAGACTTTTGCTTGGGACTGAAGTTTAGGATCAAGCTTAGTCCTCTTAGTTATAAAGTCCTGTTGGCCAAGAATCCATTCCAGTCTCTCCTCTTGTACCTGATGTATTTATTTTTCCTCGTCTAGGTCACTGAGTCAGCCTCTTAAGCAGTCTCCCTGCAGCCACATTGCCAAAAGCATCCTTAATACATGTCAGTGTGCTGTGGTTGTGTAGCTCGGTTCTTGTGGAACTCCTAACTGTGGGAGCAGGGGCTGATTCTGACTCTTTTGCTTGTCCTTGGGATCCCGTTCCTCCTACTGAGTTGCCTCCTCCTGCCTTGGTGTGAGAACATGTGCCCAGGTCATACTGTCACTTGCTATGCTGTATTGGGTCGAAGTCCCTGTTCTTTTCTGAGGGGAGGTGAGATCCAGGGGAGAGGGAAGGTGGTGGGAGGAAAAGTGCAATCCAGATGAAATACATATCAAAGAAGAATTAACAGAAAGGAAAGAAATACATGCCAGACTGCCACATCTCTGCTGGACACCACCCTGGGCTTCCTGTCTCCTCTTCCCCCATTCGGTTAACCCCTCAGCCATGTGAGCACGCAGGGCTCTGGCCTTGTTGCCTCTGCCTCACACACAATCCTTTCCCTTCCCCCTTCCCATGCCACCGGCTCAGTGAGGTCTTGTCCTGCCATTCTACGTAAACCGACATCCCCCAAAGTTCTGTTTATCTTCTTCCCTGTTCTCCATTTCTGCATGATGTGACATGTAATATATTCATCTATTTACTTCTCCCTATTTATTTCTATTTATTCTCTCAAACATTGATTTCGTTAGATTAGAATGGCTTGTGCATTTTGCTTACTGAGTCTCCGTGCTTAAAACAGAGCCAGCACACTACTAACTGCATAATAAACATTTGCTCAATGAATAAAGGAACAAATGGAAAGAAGCATCAAGCTGCTCAAAAATGGAAATCTAAACAGAGGTCACAGAAACATTTACGAGGAAATAGCAGTCCTAAGCACAATACAATCAGGATGAGAGCTGAAATCACCATTTCTGGAAAAATACACTACAATATTTGCGCAGTTTGCTTTAGGAAAGCTGCCCTCCTGGCTTGTCTCATTGTTATTGGAAAGGACCTGCTGATGCCAAAGCCCTCGGCTTCTGAAGAATCCAAACTCCAGAGGTAACAAGCTCCTAGAGTGATGCTATCCTAGCCTCTTAGCTGATACACAGACACAAAGACAAGGACGTGCATGGCATGTGCCTTCTGTGAGGCCCATTCCCATGATCTCCGCACCGCACCACACCACACCACACCACAGAGGTGTCTTGGTTACCTGGCAACCCAAACCACTAACTAGTGAGATTCATGTCCATTGCACTGCCAAGCATCTCGAGAATCTTAAGAGGATGTACCACAACTCCACACATTTTAACACACAAGGACACTGAGTATGCCTCCAACAGTCAGACTCCTACAAGGAGTAAATTGAAAGCATGGCCAAGTCCAGGTGAGACAAAAGAGACGTTCTGGAACAACTAAGAAAAAGAAGAGACTGTGAGCCATTCCCCAAAATAACCTCCATTGTGCTACTGAAAAAATCACGGACAGACCTCGCGCTCTCTCTGCCCTTTCTAGTAAAATCCTGACCCCTCTGGCCTACTCTTACCCCTCTTTCTGAGTATCTATGTTCTTTTCTATGGGCCCTGTCCTCCGTGCCTGACACCTGGCTGGCAATACTGTTTTTGTCCTGTCTCTGTAGCTGCTGCCGACCTTTCCTACCTCCAACAGCAGAGTGAGAAAGAACCCCAAGGAATTACGCTCCTCCTAATCTACAGGTTTTGTAGAAACGGTATAACACAGTGTCATTTCCTTCCGATGAAAACGAAACGCCAGAAGCTCTCGAATGGTGACTATTGCTGAGCTCCAATGCTAGAAGCTGGAGAGATGGCTCAGAGGTTAACAGTGTGTACTGCTCTTGCAGAGGACTCAGGTTCAGCTCCCAGCACCCACACAGGACAGCTCAAAACTGCCTATAACTCCAGCTCCAGAGGATCTGGTACCCCCTTCTGGCATCAGTAGGTACTACATGGACATGATCAAATCCACACACAAACACATAAAGAGATACATAATTTTTTTTTTTTTAAAAGAAGCTTTTAGTTATATCAAAACAGTGACCTCTAGCTTTCTAAATTAATAAGGATGTCTATTAGGGGTAAATTATACAACATAAACAAGAACAGTACACAGAGTAAGCAAGTCATTTGTCCATTTGTCTTGTTTTGGTTTTCTGTTTTGCTTTGATTTTGAGACAGGGTCCTATGTTGTAGTCCTGCCTAGCCAGGAACTCCAGAAGTAGACCAGGGTATTCTTGAACTGGTCACAATTCTCCTGTTTCAAAATCTCAACTACTCAATTGCTGGTTTTCCAGGTGTGAACCAACACATATATAATTATGAATCTCTTAATTGAAGGGCTCCATGAATTCAATAAAATATTACTATAGATGACGAACAGTATATCATATTTCATGGCGTGCAGAGCGTACTTGGTGTGCACATGATGTTGAGGTTTCCCTCAGAATCTCAGACTGGCACGTAGTTGCATTTTATTATGCTATGGGTATAGGCTATCATGGCCCTACAGCAAGTCCTACCACTTAAAAATATTTAGGAGAAAGAAAAATACGGAGCTGGAGATGGCTCAGCATTTAAGAGAACACAGTGTTGTTGCAGAGGACCCCAATTCAACTTTCGGTACCCACATCAGGCAACTACCTGCATCACAACTGCCTTTAACTCCAGTCCTGAGGGGATCTGATACCTGCCTCTGGCCTCCTCAGACATCTGTATTCACACAGATGGATAGACAGATGCGCGTGCACCCTAACAATTAAAATGAATGACACATAAAAATAAAGACAATTAACTAACCTCTCTCTTTCTATTCCCCACCATAACTGAGCCCAGAAGAGGCCTGTAAGGTTAACTACCCTTCCCCGGAAGTCATATATTTTAGGAACAATGGCTACAGCACAGGAAACAACTCACTTTATGGCTAAACTCTTCATGCTGGCTTAAACTAATAGAAAAACAAAAGGAACAAACAAACAAACAATACAGAAAAAACAAATATTGAATACTTTAAAATCTATGTCATGAATACTTCCTTATCCTAGTGAATTTCAATTCTGTTTACCCAGCTGCTCACCCATCTAAAAGAAAGTAATTTCCAATGAAGACAAAAATATTCTAATCTTGGTTCAAACCTTCTGTGCAGTCACCAACAAGGACACGCGTAAACCTATGAACATCCCAGCATGGTGTTTAGAAACAACTTTGAGTCATTAAAATAAACTTTTGACTGTATGCTCATCTGAAAGTTTCCCTGGACCAGATAAATGTAATCCTTTAACGTGATTTTGGCAGTTTAAGGGCTAATAAGAACGGCTACCTAATTAATTAGATAACGAGCGTAGAACACTCAGGGCATTCTTACAGTAACTACTAGTTATATACTGAACATAGAACAGTCAAGGGTGGCCTCAGAGGAACGATCCAAAGCTTTTCAGTTCTTACTGCCAAAGTTTCTTCTCATCTGGCGAGGCCAGGTTTGTTCCAGGTGGCCTCTACAGACCTCTAATGGTCCTTACTAACTCCAGCTGAATCCACTCCTGCTACTGCAGTTTTGGGAAGACAGGAAAACAAACCCAAAACCTAGAAGACAGCTAGGATACATCAAAAACAAAAACAAAGGAGGCTGGAGAGATGGCTCAGCGGTTAAGAGCACTGACTGCTCTTGCAGAGGTCCTGAGTTCAATTCCCAGCACCCACATGGTGGCTCCCAACCATCTGTAATGGGATCTGATGCCCTCTTCTGGTGTGTCTGAAGACAGCCACAGTGTACTCATAGAAATAAAATAAATAAATCTTTAAAAAAAAAAAAAAACCTACTACATATCAGTGTGTCCACTCAAGTAGAAATCACTGCCTTGGACACTGAGACAAAGAAAAAAGCACAAAGAGGAAAAACTTCATTCCTGTTTGCTGGAGCCATCAATAACCAGACCTGGGAATAAAAATAACTCAAAAAAAACCCATTTTGTTTACCACCTAGTTTATTAATTTCATTATGGCTAGACTGTCTTTAATATCAATCCAACAACTTCTTAAGGTTCTTAAGAAGAACAACTTCTTCCCATGCATTCCAACAGGCTCTGAATTAGTTCTTCCTTGTGCAGTCAGGCCTCCTGCTGGGAAGCATAATTAAGCAGGCAACAGTTCCACTTGGTACTAAGAGCCTTTCAAATCCTCCAAATGAGTCAAGGCCTGGTTTCTCCAGAAACTACCAGAGTCTTACAAGAACAACTGAAGACACTGCTCAACCTGACGCTGGCCATTCAGTAGATGGCACTCTTCTCTTTGAGGCCAAATTAAACAAGCTCTAGGAAGCACTGCTGTGACACTGAGGTGTGATAGACACAGAACAGGGAGTCCTTCTTCAAAGTACTTAACTGATAATCAAATTCCTCCAGGAATTCGGTCATCAAAGCACAAGGCTCAAACCAGAAACCTTAAAATAGCCCAAGGGTACACTCTAATATGTGAAAAGCCTGGTGTTTGGGTCCCTGCCTATAAAAGCCCAGAGAAGTTGAGATTATTATATACATCAAATGCAACATGCAACCAATAACTCAACTGATCACCAAGTAATCAGTTTCTCAGAGCTTTTACTATGGCAAGCAAGAATAATTTTCTTATTCAGGTATAAAATGCCCCCCACCCCCACCCCCTGGCGTTTAGTGTTAACCACGACCGGATTCCCATGGCTGGTGACTATATCCTTGTCTATGATGCATTTTTCACTAGGGTAACTAATGGCTGCAGAGTGTTTGGAGAACTATGATTTCATCATCAACATTCATTGAGACAAAGAATACACTTGTTTCAACACTGACTGAAAACAAACTGGAGGGAGTTTGGGGGCTGGAGAAAGATGACTCTTAGGAGCACTGGGTGCTCTTCCAGAGGACTGGGGTTCAATTCTCAGCACCTACATGGCATCTCACAACTGTCTGTAACTCCACTTCCAGGAGATCCGACACCCTCCCACAGATATACATGCAGGCAAAACACCAATGCACACAAAAGAAATACATCTTTTTTTAAAGAAAGAAAATAAGTTTTGGTATCCACTTAAATAGATCAAATATTTTGATACAAAACCACTGAAGATCTAGCTTTATAAAAATAAGAACTGTTTAAAGCAATGAGGATTTCTCATTCACTGCTGATATGTATTTAATAAAGAGAGTTGGGTCAGTGATTAAGAGCACTTGTAAAGTCTCTGGGTTTAATTCCCAGCATCCACATGAGGGCTTACCACTTCCTAGGGTGTCAGATGTGGTACGCAGATGTGTCACTCATATACATAAAATAATAAAAATAAATCTAAGGACCATTTTTTAAAAAAAGCAAGACTACCTCCTGAGGCCAGAATGGCTCAGTAGGCAAAGCTGCTACGGAGTCTGCGCTCAATTCCCAGCATCCACAGGAAAAGCATCCCCGGGGATGCAAACCCCAACCCCAGAATACGGAGACAGGAAGGTCCTTGGTGCTCACAGGTATATGAGCGCACTGTGTACACACACAGGTACACATACACACAATGGTTCCCAATCATCAGATGATGAATGAGGTTCTCACACTTCTGTTTTCAGAGATCTTTCTGTGAGATTTAAAAAGCAAGTCAACTGTGGAAATGGAAGAAATTCCTTCCAGTGTCAGCTCCTCCCAAAAGCTAATTTTCAGCATTAACGCAGGAATCAACTTGTAAAAAGAGTCACCTTTTCCTAGGAGAGAGAATTTTTTTTTTTAACTACTAGTTACATTTCTCTCTCTCTCTCTTTAGATTTATTTATTTATTTATTATATGTAAGTACACTGTAGTTGTCTTCAGACACCCCAGAAGAAGGCATCAGATCTCATTATAGGTTGTGAGCCACCATGTGGTTGCTGGGATTTGAACTCATGACCTTTGGAAGAGCAGTCAGTGCTCTTAACCGCTGAGCCATCTCTCCAGCCCACAGGAGAGAGAATATTATCCTGACGATAAAAGTCATAAGCAAACGGCAAGATAAGGGCAACACACTAGTCTAATGCTTAAGAAAAGGAAAATGCGTGGCAGAGAAGTGATGCCCTGACATCATGGCCAACCTCTTTTCCTTTCCACCAGACTCTAAGCAGCAGTGAAGTCCCAGGCCTCAAGGTCTAACGCCCAATCACAACCCCACTAATGCCTTCCCCCAGCCACCTCCTCAGCAACTACAAGACGGACCTTGGAGTCTTTTCCCACTTAGAAAGTGAAAATATAAGAGCTGTGCAGCTAACAGTTGTTGGGCTCATTTCTAATTAAGAATTAAAAGTAGTGTTTTCAAAGTTCCATCGTGTAGGGAACCCCATGGCATGCCAAGTAAACTATGTTCACCCAGCATTCCAACGGAACAAAAGGTGAGAATGCTGTGTAGAAGACAAAGAAAGAAATGCTATCCTTGCACAAAATGAGTGGACCTACAGTGGGAGAATGTCACACTAATACTGATGACGATGACAATGACGACGATGACAAATTAAAGACATAACCCAAATCCCCAAGATCTCAGAAACTTCAGAATTCCAGCTTATTAGCAGGTGACCAGCCACTGTGAGAGGGAACATTGAGAGTTGAGCTGAATGGGCTGACTCAGATCTGTGTGGCCCTTTCCATTTTTACCTAAGGACAGTTCTTCTTGGTGAGAGACTGGGAATAAAGTACCACAAACTAAATTTAAAGGGGATGGCTAAAACAAAATAAGGAGCTCATGCATATCACTCAGAGGTAAGTTCTGTTTGTAATTCAATGCTTGATATCTATCTGCCTTAACGCATAATGTGAGCATTAGAATTATTATACAGGGGCCAAGGAGATCACTAAGTGTATGCCATCAAGTACAGGAGTCTGAGTTTGATCCTTAGCACCCAAGTAAAAAGCCAGCAGGATGATTCAGTGGGTAAAGGTACCTGCCTCCAAGCCTGGCAACAGGAGATCGATCCCTAGAACCCACATGATGGAAGGAGAAAACTAACATCACCAAGCTGTTCTCTGCTTTCCACATTACACTGCATGACACAACGCACATGACCGCCCAAGTTCATTCAAACAAACAAATATGTATAATTTTAAAAACTAAGAGTAAATTAAAAAAGAAAAAGCCAAGAATAGTGCCATTTGCCTGGAATCCCAGCATTGGCAAGGTAGTGAAGGATGAATGCCTGGGCTTGGTGGCCAGTCAGCTCAACCTAAAGGCAAGCAGCCTCAAGTCGCAGCCAGAGATGGTCTCAGAACAAGAAGAGGCCAGGTATGGTAGCACAGACCTTTATAGCCAGCACTTAAGAGACAAAGGACTGCCTAATCTCTGATTCTGAGGTCAACCTAATCTACTTAGGAAGTTCTTGCCCGGGTTACAGAGTGAGACTTGCCTCAAAACAAACAAGCAAGCAAACAAAGAAGAGAAAAAACAAATAAAACAAAGTGGATAGCTCCTGAGAAATAATATCCAATCTCCACACACATGTACGTGCACTCAAATTCTCAGAGTCAGAGCATGTGTGCACACTCCAACACATACATGCACACAAAAGTAAAATAAATTGCCAACACAAACACACAACATATATATGTAAACACTTGAGACACTGGTTTTAAGGACATTATGTTACTGCCTTACATTTCTCAAATATATTTTTACCTTTAGCTGGTTATGGGAAATCAGGTCTGTTTACTGCCCCTTCCAAAAAAAAAAAAAAAACCTGATATGCAAGCCATTGCCTTGTATGAGGAAGTATCACTTCCAAATGTTAGCCGATGTGTTTCCTACACACCAGTATCTTCATTACCAGTTTCAGAGAATCAAAGTTCATCTTCTATTAGTAAGTCTTCACACTTCAGCTAAGCTTTAACCAAATCCGACCTTGAAGAAGGTGTGAAAGTATAAGGTAATGATGTGGGTCCTTTGGAATGGCCCACTTTAGACCTAACCTCTATCTGAGGTTATATGCTGAGCCTATTCATTGTTATTTTAGCACAGTTAAGACTAATCTAAGTTACCCTTTCAAGATGGAAACTTTCAAACACTGTTTTTAAAGTCAAAGATTAGGGCTAGCATGTGACTCACTTGGGGGGAGTGCTTGCCTAATAAGCACAGCCCTTGGGCATGAACCCCAGCACCACACAAAACTGGGTGTGGTGGTGTGCACCTCTGATCCCAGCACCTAGAGGTGGAGGCAGGATGATCTGGTGTTCAAGAATATCATCCCCAGCTACACAGTGGATTTGAGGCCAGCTTGGGCTACGTGAAACTGTGCCTCAAAAAGATTAAATTTTGTCCATTTTATACTTTGTGTTGATTATGGTCATTTGGAACTCTTAGACAACTCTAAAACCAGAACCATTCTTCAAGGCTTCTAGGACGTTCTTCTAGTAAGTAGTAAGTCATGAGGTAAGTAGGTAAGGTCCTAGAAGGATGAAAGGGGCTTTGTCATTGAGATGTTCAACCACAATAGTTGAAGGAAACAAGACTCCGAGTCTCATACATGAAATAAAGAAATAAACTACAAGACTTTTTTGCTTAATACTTTTTAATTTTTGGTACTCAGTAAACATTTAATGAATGAAAATCAGGCGAATACATTAATTTTACCTGAAAATAACAAGTAGACATACACATACAAACACACATACCCCTGTAATTCACCATCTCTAAAATAATTACTAGGTCTTTCCTAATCTAGAGGGATACAGTTCAAGACTCCAATAAAAGTCTGAAATCACTAGTGTATGCATTCTATGGTTATTTTTTTTATAATATTTTATTTATAAATTAGGCACAACAGGAATAACCAAGAAAACATACAATATACTGTTATAAAGTTACTTAAAACTTAAGAATTGCTTATTTCTGGAATTTTCCATTTAATTTTTTTAACCTGTATTTGACCAGCAGCCACTAAAATTCTGAAAACAAGACTGCAAACAACCAAGGACTATTCTATATGCAAATAAACAAGGACTATTCTATATGCATCTAGTTCCACATCACAGAGTATTCTAACCTTTGTACTTCAGAGACGATTTATCACAGGCAACCATTACAGTAAAGCTTAAATTGTCTTGGCGTTCAGCCAAGGGAATTAAACCAATGACAAAACCCCAAAGATCTCCTAACAATTGCAGCTATAAATATTTGGCATGGACCCCAAGTTCAGGGGAGAGCACATTAATATGAGAGACACGAAATAAAGTATTTAAGCATTAATTTTGAATCTCTGTTACCTGACTTGATCTGTGATTGTTCAGCAACTGTCAAATTGGGTTTGGACAATTTCACATAAGCTTATGTTTAAAAGGAAAGATAGCACTGTTGATTAGACGTGTTAAGTTTTCCTAGTTTATTCTACATGGCTAATTTTTCCAAAGGAATGTGATATTTAACAATAATTAATTTAGCTAGCACTAAATATTAATTATAGCAAAAATGTTTAAGGTAAGAAACAGCTAGCAACTTGTCATGTGTTTCAGGCAGGCCTCTCCCTTTACTGAATGTATTTATTTTAGTATCTCTCCTTAACTTTACATTGCACTCAGTTGTCAGAAAGGGGCAGGTTGGCTATCTACAATAATTCTAAGCCTAGCTTTGAGGGGCTTCTAATTTATAACTAATCTCTTTGCTATCACAGAACTTGCTATCAACCTAATGGTGAAGCAAGTTATAAAAAGCACTGCACATCACTGAACAAAACCTCACATTCATTCCAGAAAAATGTAATTGATAAAAAGGTAAGCAAGAGAAAAGTATACAGCGTAACTTCTCACTCATCTTTAACCACTGACTACATACCATATTCTGAAAGTTATGCAAAATGGTTTCAGGGCTCATGTGGTCATCTGTCATATGCTAAAACTATCAAACACTTCCTACCACCCCTATGCAAGCATGCTGCACTGTATTAACATCTCTTAACCAAGAGCTCCTTAAATTATGTTTAGCATTCTAAATAGGTAATATATTGCTGGGTTTGTTTTTTTGTTTTTTGTTTTTTGTTTTTTTTTCCTTTTAAGCAACTACTACCAACACACTGACACTCCTGGGTCAGTTAATTTTAAGTTAGCAAAGATTAAATTCTATCTTTAACGAGGTGGGAGAACAGTGTCCCTCCACTACTCATCACTAAAGTTAATCTGAGCAACTTCAGAAAAAAAAAGTTACCCTGCAAGTTAAGTGCGGCACAAAGGAGATTTAGCTATAACATCTTCCAGAAGTGCTCGAAAAGAAACAATTCTATCAATGAGCCTTGTACCTTAAACACACAGGTCATTCTATTGGCCAGCTAACTTCATTTTAAAAGGACATATCACACTGTACTAGATGTCTGCTAAAACCCAAATCAGTAAATGTTCAGCACACTGAGGATGGAGTCCATTCTAAGGAAGGCAATCATTTCATCTTGCTAACTCAAAAATTTCTGTAATTTTGTAGTAATTCACCGTAAAGAACTCACACATGTTTACGTAGCTCATCCCAAGCCCCAGAGTCTTATCAATTCCTTCCTGAGCCTTGCTCCTAATCCTTACTCAAAGCCTCTTGGCTGAGCTAAATCCCACACCACTCTAGCGAAGTCAATTCCACGAGCACATGTGCCAAGGATATTTAGTGGTTTTCCTTACACCCCCACTTTAAAGGGGCATTTACTTGCAATTAAATCTCTGCAACAAAAAAGTTCACCTGAGGCCATTCTTGTCATTTTAATAGAGGCCTGGTTTAATAGTGGCCTTGCCTCAGCTATTACATACCTCCAAAGAGGTTGGAAGTGCCCCAAACACCAGCAAACCAAACCTGCTGCCAACTCGGCTGTCACCCCGCAAAGAATAAAATAACAGGAATGCTTGAAGGGCTATAGAGTGAGTGGGGGGGGGGGGGGCGCGCTTGCGCGCGCTTTTAGTATATACGCTGGGGAGGGTCACACTGATTAGATAAAGTGATTGAACAATTTTAACTTGTGACTGAAGTTTCTTAAGCCACGAGGGGGAAAAACAACAACAACAAATCAACACGGTCTCCTTCCACCTTTTCCAAGCGCGGGAACCTCCCACAGTCCCCGCGTGCACCTTTGGGGTCAGCAAGGCTCCGGGCAGAACAGGATTTTGCAACCCCACGCCCTCGCGGGGGGACCTGGGGACGCCCGGATGAGTCGCGGCCCACTCTGAGGAGCCCGAGACCCGACCTTGCGCCGCCTCACCCCGACTCCTCGCCCCCAGGTCTGCACTCCTCAGCCCCGTGGAGCTCGCGTTCCCGCCGCAGGCACGGTTCACCTGAGGCCGCGCGGCTAGCCAGCCAGAAGCCCCCTCGCGTGGGAAGCGCGGCGGGACCCCCGGCCCTCCGCTCCCGCAGGATTACCTCGCAGCGCAGCCGGCTTTGTGCCCCCCTCCTTCGCTACCGCCGGGCTGCAGCGGCCGCCCGGTCCGCCGCAGCCGCCTCTGAACGTCGCTCAGCGACCGAGGAGAGGGCCGGGAAGGGAGGGGGCGTGGAGACGAGGGACCTGGACGCCGAGCCCCCGGCAGCAGGAAACGGCGACACCTGGTCGCCGACGCGTCTAGCTCTCGCTGCTTCAAAACATCATTTAAAGCCCTTTCCTCTCCCTCTAGCCCCTTGCCAGACGACCGTTACCGGCGGGCGCCTCGCGCTCTGGCGGGACCAGCCGAATTACCCACGAACGTCCTCTGCTCCGCCCCCTGGGCCCCGCCTCCACAGGGCCCATGACTCCGCCCCCTACAAGCTTAGTCCCTCTTAGTACCCCAAAGACTCCGCCCCACAGGCGCGAGAGCCTTGGCCCCGCCTACCATAGGCCACGCCCCAGGGCCCTTGATTCCGCCCCCTACAGGCTTGACCCTTCTAGCACCCCAGCTTCAAGGCCCCGCCCCACATGGCCCGAGAGCTCTGGCCCCGCCTCTTACAGGCCACACCCCAATACGGGCTGGGCCCGCGTAGCTCAAGAGCGTGCCCCTGGCTCCGCCCTCCGCCGGCAAGCGTTCCTGCTCAGCTCCCAATAGGCCTCGCCCCCAACAGGCTCTCGCACGTCCAGGCCCCGCCTCTGCTGCCCCGTGCGATCTCTGGCCCCGCCTCTCGAGGCCCCTTGGAGCTGCAAGCTCAGTATCTGTGCAGCTGCGGCAGTGGGGGCCTACGTGCTCCGCAGGCAGAGGGCCTGTTGCAGGGCGCCTGCCTGGCGCCTCTGCAAGGTCTTCCTCCCTCTGTGCAGCTCCGATCCTCTGAAGGAAACGACCTCGAGAGAAACCCGATTGAAAGTGGGAGGGTGACGCCACGGAAACATCTGCCTCCCCAGTCCCTACGAGCTTCCCCCACCCAATGAATCTCAGCTGAGCCGTAGCTTTCAGATTGAGCTTCTGCGGCCCACTGGGACTGCTGGGCTTTTTGGGGGAGAGGCCACAACAGTTGGACTTCGGCACGGCCCCCACAGGAGGGGCCGCGATTTTTTTCTCAGCACATTTGTGTTTGGAGGAGCCTCCCGCCGTCTCTCACTTTCACAGAGGGACGGGGTAAGGGCCTTTATATTCACTTGGACCAACCGAAACTCTGCACTCCTACTTTGGCTAATTGCCTCTTAAACCTTCTGAGAGCTGACCTCTTGGGAGATGAAAAGTCTAGGCTCCGCCAGCAGCCTTCAAAATCAGTCTAAGGCTAGGCAAACTTGGCAACACTCATTTGCAGAGTCAGGGATCCCTCCACAGGTGACACTGGGCTGCCCACCCCCGCCTCCCAGACGTGTTTCTCACCCTAACCTATTCTCGAAATAGACCTCCAGGCACACGCTGCTCTCCTCCGCCACCCACGACTTGCACACCGCTCCGGCACACATGCCCTCTCCACTGCACGAATTCACCCTCAAGCACACTCCTCCCAGCGCCATTCTAGTGATTCATGGTCCCTGGGGTTAACCCCACCCTAACACACACAGCAAACTTCATTCCCCACCCTTATCTCTCGTCCTTTCCAAGGCACTGGCGACAGAGCCACTTCATTTCCTTCCTCATCTGCAGGCTCTCTTCCCCCTCAAATACTTCGCGCCAGCCTCCTCATCTGCATCCCCCTTCCCTAAAAATGTGCTAATTAAAATGTAGTTTCCTCCTTCCACATACGAAGTGTGGCAAATGAATAGCGTTCTTGGCACACACGGCAATTCATGTATCCTCCTTTTCTCTCTCCACTGGACTAAAGCTACAGAAATTTTAGTCTGCCACTATCGCCCATTTGCTAAAAAATAAAAGAGAGAGAGAGAGAAAAGATAAAAAAGACCATGCCTTCTTATTTTTAAACACTCCTCAACAATCGTGGGGGAAGTCTTGCTAAGCCTTAAGGAGAAAACGATATCTAGGAAGCGCTCAGCCCGTCATTTTATTTGCCATTAAAAATATCTGCAGTGTTTGAGAGCGAGATTGGGAGTGGCTGTGTTTTCTGCATTTAAAAAGAAAAAGATAAATGCTCTGCATGTATCAAGGTTAGCCTTTTTACGCATAGAAAAAAAAAGTACTGTAGGAGCACATATAACAGTCTCCACTACACAGGACGTGTGTATGCCAGCCAGAACTGTAGACCCCAACCCACCTCCAAAGGACGGGATTCACATAACGTTTTAAGCATGGCTGATGGGGAGTGCGTTCCGCGACCATTGCCTTTCCCACGCGTTCAGAACAAAATGGGAAAGAGATGTGCTTACCTGCAGGCGCTGCAAAGCTTCTTTGCAAGCAGGGGAGCCGACGTGTGTCCGTCTTCCCCGGCTAGGTGTGGATTCTGCAGTGCTGCACGGGAACCCACTGCAGCCGCGGAGCAGCGGCGGCGGCAGCGGCAGCGGCGGCTGCTTCTCCCAATGCCGAGTTGTAAAGTGTGTGACTTAGAGACTCCACGGTTGCCGTGAGGCGCTGGCTTAGAAGAGAGGAGGCGGAATCTTTCTTAAAGGAATGGGTTTGGTTTTTCCTCTTCACTGTTGCTTCATCAGATGTAAAAGGGGGGTGGGGGGGGGGCAGAATCAGGATTTTTTTTTTTAGTCCGAGCAAAGCAGTACAGCTGTGGGAGGTCAAGGTTAAAATTAACTGGGTGAAGGGAGCGAGTCAATGAGAAATGCTAGAAGCACTAATTTTAAAGAGCCCTCTCTACTCCTAATATTGGGGTTAATTGCCAAAATAAAGCAGTGTGCCTTGAAAAGGACTAGCAACGTGTGTTAATCTTTTATTTTTAACCACTGTACGAAACAACCATAGAAAGAGAGACTATTTAGTATTTATACAAGTATGAAAAGAATAATTACATAAACCTCATGTGAGTGCTAACGCCTATAAATATAGCTGAAACTTCTAATATATATGTTTATATTTACATTTATATATTTATATTGCATACTATATTTAAATTATATATTATATTAATTATATATATATACATATATACATATATATCTATATATAAAATCTGGGAGGTATTTGTTTTGGGTTTTTTTTTTTTTTTGAGACATGGTCCTGCCATGTAGCCTTGGCTGGCCTAGAACTGGCTATGTAGAGCAGGCTGGCCTTGAACTGGGAGAAATCTGCCTGCCTCTACTTCCCAACTTCTATGAGTATAGGTATGCACCACTATACCCAGTACTAATATATTTTTTGATACTAGCACTTAGTATCAGAAAATATGTTATTGATAGATTTCAATGTTTATGTCTATGTTATAAAACCTATTATTTTCAGAATAAAATATATATAAATTAATTTTAGAAAAGTATAACAGCATATACTAGTCTATTGAGTGAAAATTCACAAATTAGAAAAATTAGGAAATTCAAGTGGTCTTGTTTCTTTTAAGTGCTTCTAAATCTACTATTTAGATTATTAAAATGTGCTCTGTCCATCAGAAGTCTGCACTATAGCCTCAAAATTTGTTTTTAATATTCTTTCATTTAAGCACTGAGCATCGATTACCCTTTTCATTATATCGAATGTGGAGGCATGGTCTCCAAATAAGAACAGATAAAAACATAGAAAATATTCTGTCATTGGTGTTTCTTCCCATGCCTTTAGCTAATGACCTGTATGAACAAGTAACTGACAACATTTGGACCTTAGGTCTCCATTTTGTAAAATGTGGGATCTGGGCTGAAATTTCTATGGAGAGAATTCTAAAAGAGCTCTTCCTGATTCTGAATAAAGATGGCTTTGTGGCACACCTGTATTTTTGTTGTCTAATGCACTGAGTTCCACTTTAGGTTATGTTTCCTTAAAGTGTGGGTTGGGTCAAAGCTTGAGAGCTGGGAATGAGGCTGCTGGTACAGTGCTTGAATATCAGGCACATGATCCTGGGCTTGATCCTGGGCTGTAGGGATGGGTAAAAAGTTTTCATTCTCAATGTCATCAGAATTGATTTGCTATCCTGAAATTATATTTGTTAGTCACATAATTATTTTGTAACATGAATAAGCAAGTTCACCTGAATTAGAATTGTATGCCCATCTGTGACCAATTTTTCTGAAGCACAGCCCTTCTGTTACAGGTCCTGGATGATGGAGAGCTATCATACATGTTACGGTTTGTTGTGCTGTGTTTCCATGTGATCTGAATAAGTATAAATAAAACTGAGTGCTGAACACTGACTTTAGGTGAGCAGGCTCCCATTGAAAGCTCTACTCAGTCCTGAGTCTTGCTAGATTGTCCTCCTGCCTCAGCATCTAGGGGAGCTGGATTTATCCAGTGGGTACCACTTCACTCTGCTGACATGCTAACTGTGTCTGGCTTTTCTTTAAAAGCTGGGGCATCATCCGATGAGTTAGAACAGAATTTAGAGCTCACCCATCGTTTTCAGACGTGGGAAGCATGGAAATCCATCTTGGACAGAGCTGGAGTTACGTGCCCATTCTTCACAGGCAAGCAAGGTAAGTAAATAACACGGGTGAATTTGGAGACTTCACACATTCACTTTGGGGGCTTAACAAGACTTGTCAACAGAAACAAAGTAGTTACATTCAAGATCACTGTTTATATATAACTAGGATACCCTAAAGAAATATAGGAGCTAGTACTTATAACATAGTAACACAAATATGGCCTTCTGGCTTGAACATGTTTGCACCAGAAAGAGAAAAAAGCTGTCAAGGGGAATGTTAAAAAATAAAAAAATAGAAAAGTCAACAAGGGGGAAAACTCTCAATCCCCCATTAGCAAACTCTCCTCTACCTCGTAGAATCTTCCAGTAGTTGTTCCCTTGGGCACTCTGGTGCCTTTGCTTTGGTCTGCATCTCAAACATGCCTGCCACAAGGGAAAGATTTTTTTTTTTTTTTTAGGAGCCATGGAAATGAAAGCATTATGTAAACGTATTTCTGGTCTTTGGAGAAGCTTTGGGATACTGAAGGCCTTGGGCAAAAGGCTAGCATATTTTCTCCAATCTTGAACCAGGACTCCTGGTGAAGAATCTGGCACCAATCTAAGCCCAGCCCTCTATGGTTCAAGGAAGCATTAGTGTTGTCATATACTTTATGTTAGATGACACCATGACTTTGGCGCTCTGTGTGCCTAGCAAGAGAGTTTCTATGACATTGATGCAACAACAACAACAACAACAAAAACAACAACAGCAACATTCTTCATACCATGGCAGAATTGAAGGAACTTCATTTCCCAGTTTCTCCCATCATCTGGTTTTGTTTATACTTCTTTTCTGCCTGGAAGTCTTTTCATCTATGAGTTGGTAGTGAACAATGAATAAAACAGTGATTATCTGCATAATTCAAAGCATACACAAACCTCCAAATTAAATACTTTTCTTTGTATCTTCTCAAAACGCTGAGCACAGTATCTTATAGAAAGGTACTTCATAGGTTCCTTAAAAATAAAAAAGAAAGAAATGAAATGAATGCACAATTTAGTGAATGAATTGCCCCTCAAATGCCCTGGAACTGATCACAGAGTGTTTTTGTTTGTGTTTTAATTTGCATTGTCTGAAAGAACTGAGTCTATTCTCTGTTCCTTTTCCTGACACAGTCATGATCTAAGAGACACAGCTTTCTTTCTACAGAGTGCTTTAAGCATGTCTGATTTGTATTCTCCAATTAAATTGTAGCCACAAACTGCCACATGAGCTCTGGGCAAATCAAGCTGTGACAGAGACACTTCCTGCCAAGAAAACATAGGCCTGAGCTTCCAGATCTTGGTGTTCTGGTTTTGTGACACACTAACTGGTTATATGACCTCAAACAAGTTTCTTGATATCCTGGGCCTCAGGTGAGCCAAGTGGTGGAGGTGGCTTGAAATACTCATATTAACTGCTTCATGGGTGTGTTGTAAAGTTCAAATGAAATATACAAATGTGAAAATGCTTTGAACATCTCAAAGCACTATAAAAATATAAGTTATTATTATAGGAAGATGAATTTTAAATCAATTATCTAGTTCAAGAGACTTTCCCAAAATGACCTGTTCTGCTACTTACTGCTTCAGAAAGAAAATAGCACCCTCTCAAACACACACACACATGCACACACATATGCAAACACACGCATGCATGCACACACGTGCACACATGAACATGCACGCACACACGCACATACGTGTATGCACACACACTCACACACTCACATACACACACGAACATTCACACACGCATACATATGCACCTGTGTGTACACACAACCCTGTTGTTTCCAATTTAACAATTTCTCAGCTTTGAGGATGTTCCCCTGGGTTGGGAAATACGATCTGCAGTTGAATATGAAGCACTAGACATGTACAGAGAGCTCTCTCCATAGCCCAGCCATCCAAATTTACTTTTTTTTTTTTAAAAAAAGTACTCAGACAGAAAGGTAAACTTAATGAAGCATAGCAACCTTCCCATACTATGTGATGTCATGTGTGCAATCAGAGGGGCAAAAGAACCATTCACTTGCAACCTGATCATACTGTGTACAGTCCGATCACCCCTTTATCCCAAACCTGTCTGGAGAGTAATTGAGGAACAAGGAAGGACTGACAAGGAGTTCATGCTAATGAGTTTTCCATCCCCCAAGGAGACGTAATCAGGGCACAATACTCAAGGATCCCTCGGCATGTTTTATTAGCACTTATGTGACCTATATGGTTGATTTCAAATGTTCTACCTTAGCTAATATCTGACAGACAACTGTTTAAGTAATTGGGCTTGATAAACCTGAGGTTTAGTGAGCTATCACTCTCAAGGTCATCGTTGTTTTCTTCTTCTTCTTCTTCTTCTTCTTCTTCTTCTTCTTCTTCTTCTTTGTATTTATATTTACTATTTGGTGGATTAAAATCATCACTACAAATAAAAAATATTTGTGTACACATATTGAGAGGCCCACTCATAAATAGTACATACAAACTCACATGAACTCAATTTAAGAGTCAACAGGTCCAGCTCTGTTCCCGGCCACAGCCCCTCCTCCTCCCAGGAAAATGCATTTGGAACAGGAGAAAGGTGGAAAGCTCTGGCCACCCATGGGCTCTAAAGTCCTCTGGTCGTCAAGGGGGGGAAAGTGTGAAGGGAACTAATGAGGGTGAAGGTGCCTGGGTTAGGGCAAGTTAGAAACTTGCCAGTTTCTCTGTTCATAAACTGATAAGCTTTTCATTTTTATTTTTATATACACATACACATATTTATCTATTTATACACATATATACACACACAAACATATATAATATATATATTATATATTTTTCTTTCAGAAAAACATTTTGAGTAAACAGAATCATTGTTTAAAACAGTATCTCAGCCTACAAGGAGAACCTATAGGTCAAAGGACTCTTTCACAAGGGTCATGTATCAAATATCCTGCATATCAGATATTTACATTATGATTCATAACAGTAGGAAAATTATAGTTATGGAGTAGCAACAAAGTAATTTTAGGTTAGGGGCCACACCAGCATGAACTCTATTAAAGGATCACAGCGTTAGGAAGGCTGAAAACCATAGGTTTAAAAAGAAAGAGTCATCAGACATTCTCATGAGAGTGACATCATCTTTAAATCTTATGTGGCAATCCCTGGTACACTCACCATTGTGATGCCCAGGGAAGATGTGGTGACTTGGAAACCCAAGGACTTCCATAAGATCATCCAGCTTCTGAGGACTCTCCAAAACATTCCTTTGTGAGGACAGACAAGGTAGGCCCAGAGTAAATACAACAGATCTGCATGTCCTCTGGAAGGGGAGCTGTGGTGATAACAGGCAGGAACACTGGGCTATGCAAGACCACCCCAGGACATCTGGGATGCAAGCTGACTCTGGAGAAACTATTGCCACATATGCAGGGCATGTGGCTTTTGCCATGGAGCACATCATTGAAATCAAGAGCTTGCTACTGGCCAATTAGGTGCATCTGGGGCTTAGGCTATTGCCTTGCGTGACGTCACTGTGCCAAGCCAGAATACTGGACTGGAGCCCAAGAAGACCTCCTTCTTCCAGGCTTTGAGCCTTGCCACTGAACTCTCCGGAGGCACATCTGACATTCCAATGGCATGGAGAGGATAAGGATAGAGGAGAGTTAGCACAACCTCATCACGAAAGATGCTGAGCAGCCGGCCCCCTCCTTCTTTGGGCTGATCATCCAGCAGGTGTTTGACAACAGAGGGCTTGACATCCTAGAGAAAAATGCATTCTCAGTTCCTTTGGTGTGTGCGTGTGTGTGTGTGTGTGTGTCCATCCACAATGTTGCCTATGTTTTGCCTACAGACCTTTGTCTAAATACCACATTCCAGACTACATCGTCAAAGAGTACAGGTGGGCCCTGGCTTCATCTGTGGTATCCGAGTCCACCTTCCCAGTTACTGAAAAACCTCAAGGATATCCATTGGCATTTGTGGCTGCCACCACTGTAGCAATTGGCATCACTGCTGCCTTTGCTGCTGCTACATCTGAGGCCCCAGCTAAGGTTGAAGCCAAGGAAGAGGCAGAGGAATCAGGTGAGGTTGTAGGTAGGATTTAGACTTGGTGTCTGAGTCCTCAAAACAACCCACTCTGCCATTTTTATCTAGGAAACATGTAAAGACATCACTCCCCTTTAAGAAAAAGAAAGAAAAATGAAAAAGTCATCAGTTTATGTACAGAGGGGCTGTCGAGTGAACACAAATGAGGCGACTGTTGTGTAAAACCTAAAAACCATTGGTTGTGCAGAAATCTTCTCACCACGTGGTCATAACGTGCCAGCTGTTAATCTTTAATAATCTTCAATAATAATCTGTGAAAGTGAGCCGTCTTGGCATCCCATCTGTCTCTTGTCTTTGGTTGATTTTTGTGTATGTGTACACACACATCGCTATGTGCACGTGGATGTCAAAGGACAATTTTCCTGAGTTGCTTCTCTCCTTCTACTATGCGGCCCCCAGGGATTGACCTTGGGTCTCCAGGCTTATCAAACGGAGCCTTTAACTTCTGAGTTCTCTCGACAGCCAGTGACTTTATGTATAGGATGGGATCAGACACAGCCTGCAATGGAATCACTCACAGTGTTTCCTAAAACACTGATCCCTGGGCTCTACCTCAAAGATGCTGAATTAGAATTTTTAACCTTTGGGCTGTAGACTGAATCATCCCAGAGGAGTCTTGAATATATAGGACTCCAGTTTGAGAGCACTGCAGCCCTATAGAATCTATGCTGTGTATATGGTGTCTCAGAGACATGATTAAGTAAAACTCACATCGATGAGGCTGCTCAGCTCTCTCCCCATTGGGTGAAAGGGATCCAGATAGGGACTAATCTGGTCACACCTTTATTATTCTGGAAATTTGCCCAAGATACTGCCCCTCTCTAAGCCCTGGTACCCTTGCCCTTAAGATGATACCCATTTGATGGGTGAATTAAATTAACTCAATTCATTAATTGAATTTAATGATTCAATTTATGGAGAGCTTCTGTTCTGATGTCTGACACAAACTGTAACTGGAGCGTGTGTCTGTTTCCTTCTTCCATTCCCAGAGGAAGAGTTTTGTTTACATTCTTTTTGTCCCCTGCCCTTGTCGTTCATACTTTCTAGAGTAAACGTAAGCTAGTAATGGAAGGACAGCTGACATTTCGAGCACCTTTGTAAGATTTATTTTATGTATATGGGTATTTGGGCTGCATGTATGTCTGTGAACCACGTGCATGCCTGGTGCCTGCAGAAGCCAGAAGAGGGTATCAGATCTTCTTGGAGCTGGAGTCCAAGATGGTTGTTTGCAGCCATGTGAAAGCTGGGAACCAAACCTGAGTTCTCTGGAGATGCTTTTAGGAGCTGAACCATCTCTCTAGCTCATATTTTGAGTTTTCAAACTATGCCAGTCCTGGGCTATGGATGTTGATTGAGCAACTACTTAGTATGCACCAGGCCCCGAGGTTCAGTCTCCATCTCTTAACAAAATAAAGTGTGTCAGTATTGAGTGTTTTCTATGCTCAATTTCATGCTCCAAATAAGCATTAAAGCTCAGTACAAGTGGTTTGGTTCGTAGCTGAAGAAACTGAGGTAAGAGCCTTATTGTTACCTCTGTAATGATCCCTGGGACTCAAAGCAAATAGTGAGCAGAGCTGGGAGGCAGGCCTAGGTTTTCTGACTTCAGAACCTACTGTCTGTCATGCTTTCTGTTCTGTGTGTCCTTTAAGCACTTAGAGTCCAAACAAAGAAGCCAGTCTCCTGGGAGAATGAAACTGCAAAAATACACTTTATAAACATGCCAGAAACGCTAACAAGTTAATGTCATAATTTCCTTCTTTATTCATTTATGATTTGACAAGGGAGTGCAGAAGATTGTATCCTGGGCCTCACACGTGCTAAGCACATGTTTTACCACTGGGCTTTGCCTTCAGACCCATGAATTTCCTAACTTTAGAAGATGATACTAGTTACTTGTAACATGGCTTAGCACACCATAGGTTCTCCCATGCTTGTTTTGAATGAGTGGAAGGCAGGACTTGAACCAGCACACCACTTCAACATCAAGTATCACCAAGCCCATGCTTTTAAACAAAACTTGAAGACCAACTGATCTGGTTTTTCAAATCAGCTTATGCTCTGATATAATTCAAGTCACTAAATCTCAGAGCCTTTTCACATGATTACAAATAGTTCTTGAGTCCTTGTTATGAGCAATATATTCATCTGGTACAGACAGCCTGTCTGGTTGGGAAAAAAACCACAAATCTATGAAGTAACTAGATTGCAAAATCACCCCACATGAGATAATAAACGTGAAGCTTCTAGCAAATGATAAACATGTAGTAAAGTGCTGTCAGTTTATGGATAATATTGTCTATTAATAATTATTATGATCCAGCTATAGTTTTATTAACAACAAGAAGAAATGATAACTGACATAGCCACCACATAATGAGTGATTCTGTGGTGAGCATTGGGCTGTGGTGAGCACTGGGCTGTGGTGAGCACTGGGCTGTGGTGAGCACTGGGCTGTGGTGAGCACTGGGCTGGGAGTTCTGTGTATGTTTAGTCATGATAGCAATTCTGCTATCAGTATCATGAATCCTCTTGTTCACATGAGAAAACTGAGGCCCAAAGAAGATAAATAGCACCCCAACACACACACACACACACACACACACACACACACACACACACGTCATGAAATACACAAATGGAATCAAAGAGAAAGAAGCTGGGCCTGGTGGCACAGGACTGTTGCCTCAGCTACTCTAGAGGCTGAGGCAAGAGGTTGGCAAGTTCAAGTTCAAGGCCATCCTGAAGTACAGAGTGAGTTCAAGGCCATCCTGCACAACCCTGTGAACTTCTGTCCCCAAATAAAATGCCTTAAACGGGGTAAATAAAATAGTTCAGTGGTAGAATATTTGCTTGCATGCACAGGTCCTAAGGTCAACTCCTGAGTGTCTGCAAAGAGGGGATATCAATTGTGTTTGATAACAGGAAGGGGTCTCTGTGTAGGAAGAGTGGTAAGAACATTTGCAATCTACAATAAGAGAGAAAGTTTTTGAAACAAGACTTTCCTGGGAGCAGTAACCCTGACCTAAATTTTCACTAAAATGCAAACACCTGGTTCAATAATGGTCTTTTGATGATGGAGAAACTAGAGCACAGGGGTGCATGTACTCTGTAGGTCAGGTCCCCCCAGAATTATGCTCAGGAATGTATGCATGGGGAATGCACAAGTCGGGTCTCTCTCTGCTCTGAAGAGGGATGGGAAAAGAAGGGGGAAGGAGGTAGTTCTGTGGAACATCAAGAAATCTGTTTGTCTGGAGTGTAGACTTAGCAAAGAGCAAAGTGGGAATTTGTGTGCTCTATAACCCATAACCTTGCCCTTGATCTTAGCCAAAAGGCCCAGAAGCATTAACCATAGAATCCCAAAGAGGCTTCTTTTACCCATGGTCTAAGTTGCCCATCTCCAGTACTTTCTGTTAATCTAGTCAAGTATCTCCACTCCCCAAGGTGACAGTATCGGTTGACTTGCTGTGACGTGCCAGCTCCTTTTCTGGTTCTAGGGATGGAGCAGTGAACAAAATAAAGATCTCTTCACTCGTTGTAACATTTGTATGGTGTTGAGAAAGCACAGATGTTAGAGTGGAAACAAGGTTAAAAGGGAGGAGCCTTACAGATACAGACGTGATGGGATGAAACACACTTCTAAATGGTAAATGTGGTGGGCTGGCTCTACTCTCGTGAGTGTGAGATGAGACCCAAATGGTCTGTGGTCAGGAAGCCGGAGGGACAAGTTAGTTCAGAGTTCATCAAGCTGGATCAGCTTGGCCTGCTGGAGGAGGAAGGGAGGGAGGACTGGGTGACCAAGCACTGTGAAGAAGGGGAGGGAGGCCGTTGCCAGGAGGCTGCTCAGGGACTGGATCATGTAAACTTGGTAGATCCCAGGAGGGACATGTTTGACCCCAGAAGGCTTCAGGCTAAGGAAGAGTCCCATGTCTACTTGAAATCTCAGACTGGCTGCTGTAGAAAGAATAAAGGCTACGTAGATATGGGTTGACATTATAAAGCCAGTTCGGAAGCAAATAAAGTCATGAGCACAAGAGAAACGAGGTCTGGAATAGCTGTGACTAAGAGCAGAGGTCTATGGTCTGCCGCTGCTGTTGGAGGCAGAGCTCACGTGACTTGCTGATGTCACATACAGGGTGGGTGAGAAAAGGAAGAGGAATGGGAGATTGAGGCTCCAGGACTTTGGCCTGAGTACCTTCAAGAAATGGTGACACTTCTCTGACACGGAGAAGACTTGAGAGGTAAGGGTTTGGCAAGCCAAAGTGAACACTCTCTTAGGATTGAGAGTTTCCTCTTCTCTCTCCCTGAGAACTTATTCCATCCTGTAATTATCTTGTTGCTTTCTCAACACTATTTTTAAGTCATTTCCTCCCCTTAAGTCTTAGAAGAGCAGGCGTTTAGTTTATCTTGTTTCTTTTTGTAGCCTTTGAGTCTACACCACTGAAAGGAGCTCAGTAAACATTTGGAAATTCTTTTTAATCTGGGTTAGTAGTTCTCGAAACGAAGTGATATCAAAATCTGGTCAGCATACTTAATATTTAAAAACAGCCCTTTCCTGAACCCGTCGCTGTTAAACTCTGCTTTTATGAATCTGAGGCTGTGCTTAGAAAATTGTAGGACCAATTTTCCGACACTTTACATGGCTGTGAACTGCAAGCTAACCCAGTAGTTTAGCTATTTCGGTGTGTTCCCAAAATGTTTACCTCAGAAACCACATTTCAGTGGCATCCCAAAAAACTTGAATTTTTAGTGATACCTGTAACCCTAAGTCTGAAGGTCCCTGGGGTGGAAAGATCATGAGTTCAAGGCCAACCTAATTATATATATATATATACACAGTTACAACACATTGGTTAAAGCTCTTGAGAAGAAAACAAACAAACAAAAACAGTGAAAGATTCCTAAAGTCTACTCCATTTCACTTATATAAGAGCCTTGGAGACCAGAATAGGATCATTTCGCAGGAGCTGACATAAGAAGTAAACTGGTTGCCTAGCTGCTGGAACATCCAAAATGACCTTGTGCATACAGGTCTGTGAAATTCCCTTGGTGGTTTCAGCAAATGCATTTTTGTTTGCACAGCATCCATTCCTTTTTTGGGAAGAGTGCCCCAAGATCCTTCGAGTGGGCCCTTTGTACCTCACTGCTACGGTGCTGGCATCCTGCCCTTTTCTGTGATGGGTCCCAAGCTGGACCAACCCCGTGTTCCCTCCCTGGCATGTGAATTTGGAGGAGAGTGATACAAAGACTTAAGATCAGAGCTGTACTCAGGGGAGGTCCCTGAGGAGAATGTGATTAGATAAGACTTCAAAGATCTCCCAGAACTCACTTGGCACCCTGTCTTTCCCAGGCCAGATTATGCAGAGTTTTCCTCAGGATAAGCAGCAAGTCTCACTCTTGCAGTAAATTCCTGTCTTACCAACACTAAAATGGTCTCTCTTGCTTGTCCTATAAGCTGGGAGGACCCAGTGATGTCAGTCTTGCAATTTGCAATTAGAGATAGAGATTTCACAACAAGTCCTTCTTGGGAGCCGGCACACCTTAAGTTTCACCCCAGTGTAAATGCACCAGAGCAGAGCCTGACAGCCCTGTGGACTGACATCCCACATCTTTGGACTGACAACAGTCACACCACTAAAGAAGGAAGGAAAAGAAGGGCTGGGGTGTAGTCCTTGGATCCCATTTCACAATGCTCTGTGTTTACACATCAGATAGAACCCTCCCTGGAAACTCTCAACACTTACAGTTTCTAGGCAGCTGTCTCAACTATGGAGTCTCTACCTTTGGATTATATGTTCAGGGACAGGCTCATCCAAAGCAGGGCATAAATAACTACTCAGATATGTAAACCTAAGACATCAATTTGTGAGCATGAGAACTCGTAACGTCAAATTTAGTTCTCATTTCCTTCAGTGGCTCCCAAGGGAAAATAGAACATCCTGCCCTTTTAATCATTTGGTTAAAGGTTTGTCGTTTGATGACCTCCTCCCCATATTTTCTTAAGGACCTGTAACTTGGAGACTCTGAGAAATTAATAACTGTCAGAAATTCGTAACAAGAAAACGAGGCAAAGTTTCTCACCATCTCACTCATCGTGATGGCTGAAATAGGATGCCTAGCAAAGCCAGCAACATTCTGAGTGTAAACCACACCCAGGGAGAGATAACAAGCGCGTATACTTTAACAGGAGTAATAAAAATGAAAGCTAATCACTCGCAGATTGCTCTCCCCCTCTGCAGAGATCGACTGTTAGAGCTCCTCTAATGAACTTTTTCTTTTATGTTTTTAGGAGTGGTTGCTGCTTGTGAAAACCAAACATGACAACAACATCCAGATATGAAACTAGACTGATTCTGAATGGCCAGTTGTCTCATCCCAGATTCGAGCAGCAGGAGGTCATCATTCTTATCATTACAGCATGAAGTACTATTACTAACCTTTGCTGGGGACTTGCCCTGTATGGGAACTATTGTAAGCTTCTTATTTTATTACTCACTTAACCCTTAGCTGTCTATCAGGCATTAACCTAGTATAACTTCTTAGAACAATGAGCAGCGCTGGCAGTGGGGAGTGAGGGTGGGATCTAGCAATTTTCGTGAGATCAAAGAGCCAGGGAGTAGCAGATGTTGGATTTTGACTCCATGAAACACAGTGGCCCCCAAATCCTGAATCTCAACCCCTTTTATTCCACCTTTTAACATAGCTTGGCCCTTGAGTGAGTCTTCCATCTGCCCATCCTCTTCTGGAGGTTCTCTCTGACTATTTAAAGCTACATTTAAAACACCAAAACTCCCTGAACTAGGTAGTCAACTAAGTGGACTTTCTGAGGTTCAGGTTGCGTGGAATTTAATTGTTAACTGAACTGCACGGCTTTAATGGCAGCCTTTACAGCAATGTACTCACCCGGGTTTTACACTGAGTTACATAGTAAGAATTTAAGTATGTAACCTAAGCGAAGCCTCCAGATTCAAGAACAAGGCCCTCAGTTTTCAAATCCGATTTCTTTTTTGTTACCGAGGTGTTGGGATGAGGGGATGGGTGCATTTTTTTCTCCAAACAGTGGGTTCTTTTTTTTTTCCCTGAGAGGTTTCTCTGTCAGGAAGGTAACTCTGGGACCAGAGGGGCCTCTCATATGGAGTGTACCTAGGATGGAATAAAGGGTGATGCCTGAAGCAAGCAACCTACTTTCAAACACACAGGGCCACTTCAGGCAAAGGATGGATCTTCTGAGCCAGTCTCCTTGAAGTCTGCCTATGGCACAACATGCTGCAACCCCATGGTGACCTACCTACCTTCTCTCTCTCTCTCTCTCTCTCTCTCTCTCTCTCTTGCATTTCAAGACAAGGTTTCTCTGTGTAGCCCTGGTGCCCTGGTACTCACTTTGTAGACCAGGCTGACCTTGAACTCACAGAGATCTGCCTGCCTCTGCCTCCTGAGTGCTGGGATTATGTCCCGCGCTACCGTCTCGCCAGCAAGAACGATGCGGCACACAAAGGATCCTTCTGCAGTAAAGCTTTAATGCATCTTGAGAGGGAGAGCATAAGCTTGCCAAGAATGGAGACCCCCGAACAACAGAACACCCGTCCCTTATATAGGCCACAGCGCTCGCCTGGGACGTGGAGCTTCCCCATTGGCTCCCCGCACGTCAGGCCAGATGACACCACGAGAGAGGCCGAGACTCTGAGGTGGAAAATTACCAGGTACATGCGCACTAGCCTGTTTACAACTTGTCCTCGGCCGGATGTAGGCGCCATCTTGTAATGGCGAATGTGGGTGCGACTCGGGTGGCTCCCCACAGGATTAAAGGCTTAGGTTGACCCTGTCCACTCTGCCCCCACCCCTCCAACCAGAGGGTCGAGTTTTCTTAAAGACCTTTCTTAGTCTTGTCTCCTCCAAGGGCCCAGTGGAATTGTTCCATCCAAGAGTGTTCCTCATATGATCAGCAGAATTCTTATAGGATATGCCTTCAGTTGGGCTTGGCTTTTGTATTTCCTGGGAATTCTCCAGCTCCCCTCTTTTCCTATGCTGCAGCCTTAAGTTTATCAAGACTTTTGTTATTGTGATGGATTGAAATCCAGAACATTGAAGAAGCAGGATGATACAAGATGGTCTCATCTTAGATCTTTCCTTGTGCCTTTATTTCTGTGAAAGACAGAACAGAAGAAAAGTATGCGGCCCAGGACAGCCAGTTACAAATAAAGTAACAAAGGGGCCAGCGTTTGTATAATTATGTATGTATATAGATGTGTGGTTACGTATCTGTTAAAGATGTGCCTGTAAGTTTGGAGGCTTGGGTCTGCTAGTGGATAGACGAGTAGGTGAGTCACCAAAGTTCTGTGCCAGTTAGCTGTGGGCTTGAGACGATCTCTTCACTATTCTGGATGTCTCTTTCTATCTGTATAAAATAGATATGAAAGTTTATTGGTCCAGTATCGACTGCAGAATTTCATCTATAATATTCTTTTCTTAACTTGCCCTGTTTTTAGCTTGTTGACAGTTATTTAAAAAAAAAAAAAAAAAAAAAACCAACAACATAAGATCTCAAGAAAACCAGATTGGTCTTGAACTCCAAGTTAGCTGAGGATGACCTTGAACTTCTGATCCAGTTCCCAGACTCTGGGATTACATGCACCACCATATCTAGTTTTATGATGTGCTGGGAATAGAACCCAGGCCTTTCTGCATGCCAGGCAAGTGCTCTACCAAGTGTGCTACACCCTTAGCACCTCATTTACAATGTGCTTTGACAGGAGACCTGTTAACCACTTTCCCACAGAAAAAAATCACTTATCTCAGTAGCCCCTGTGACTGAGCCAAGCTCTGCATCTCTCTCTCATGAAGCATGAAGGTCTGAGTCGATTTCATGGGTGGTAAAACAGACAATGCAGTTACAGGAAAGAAAAATCAGGTGAACTTGAGTCAACTCAAAGCCTTCATTGGCTGCAAAACCTTGAGTGAGTTGCATGAGATTTCTGAGCCCATCTCCTTGTCTGTCTAACAGCGATGTTGCAAACTATGTAGAAATCTTGTTGGGAAGATTAGAAATAATTTCTATAAAATGTCTTGACATAAGGGTGCTTAATAAATTTATGAAGAAGATTCTTTTTCTTAGCATACCACAAAATCAATGTTTATGAAGCTTGAAATGCATTGCATGGTTTCAAGTATTTTGTTTGTTTTGTTTTATTAAGACAGGGTCTCACTGTGTAGTGCTGGCTGTCTTGGAACTCACTGTAGAGACCAGGCTGGCCTCGAACTCACAGAGATCTTCCTGTCTCTGCCTCCAAAGTGCTGGGATTAAAGGCATGCGCCACCGCATCTGTTTCAGGTTCTTGCTTCAGCTGTTTCTTCTGCAATTTAACAGCCTTTCCCTTGCACCAGTCTTAAACAAATAATCCCTTCCTATACATTTCCTAGCGCTCCTCTTCACTTTCATCCACATGTAACTTTTATTTGTACGATTGAGAAAGGTCTGACAGAACTTGGACTTGAGCTTAGTGAAGTTATGTGCGTGTATGCCTTGGCCAAGGACAAGATGCGTATGGTGGAGGTGCTGGTCCATTTTTAACTTGGGGCATTAGAGTTTTCTTAAGTTTTCCTGCAGATAAATAATACCCTTCTGAAATAAAGGATATTTTGAGCAGGAGCTAAAATATCCCTTGAGGGAAAAAGATGTCAAATTTTCTGGAGAGGGATTTTGCAAGTGTGGGAGTGTGGTCCTTCAGAACTGTGGATCTCAGTCAGTTGAAAATTCATGGGAAAAAAATGTCCCCAGGAAAGAAGCTTCAAAATGGCTGCTCTGGAATCTGTCCATAACTACTGACCATCAAAACAGGGCCCTTTGTCCTAGTAAACCCATGTAAAAGGAACTATGATACAGAAATCCAAACATGAGTGTCTCATTCTAGGTTTCATTACTGTGAAGAGACACCATGTCCACAGCAACTTTTAAAAAGGAGAACATTTAATTTGGGTCTGGCTTACAGGTTCAGAGGTTGAGTCCATTATTGTCATGACAGGAAGCATGGCAGCAGGGTGTAGGCAGACAAGGTGCTGGAGGAGCTGAGAGTCCTACATCTTGATCCAAAGACAGCAGAAGGAGACTATGTGCCACACTGGGCATAACATGAGCACAGGAAACCTCAAGCCCAGCCCCCACTGACACACTTCCACCAACCAGGCACCTACTCTCACAAAGCCATACCTAATAGTAGTTCTCTCCGTGGGCCAAGCATTCAGACACATGAGTCTATAGGGGTCATAGGCATGAGTCTATGGGGGCCATACCTATTCAAACCACCACAATGACCATTTTCACATGACAGTCACAAGGCTGTTTGTTGCCTTGTGGTTTCCAAGAGCCAACTAAAGAAATAGTATGAAGCTTTCAGTCAGAGAATAGTAAAAAGCAACTATCATGGACTCCCCAAAGGGGACTCCACATACTATGAACCAAGCATGGTGCTGATCTGCAGAATGTCTGTGGCATACTGACAAGGAAAAAAGAAAATGGTACAGGAAGATCGTGCATCTGCCTATCTCACTGAATCCGCTTGTACGGGGTTACATACACAAATGGATACAGGTGTATGGTGGATATATTTACAAAAGCTTTGGAAACCAAAAAATCGGAGAGTGGTGGTAATGGTAATTTTCTTCCCTTTTTAATTGTTTTGTTTTTTGTTTTTTTTTAGACAAGGTCTCTCTTCCTGCCTGTCCTGGAACTTGCTGGGTAGACCAGGCTGGCCTTGAACTCACAGAAATCCACCTGCCTCTGCTTCCCAAGTGCTGGGATTAAAGGCAAGTACCACCATGCCCAGCTTTCCTTTTCCATCCCTACTTTAAATATTTACATATTTAAATACGTTTGAACGTGAATAGTCTTTGTATAATTTTTTTAAATTGATAACATGAGAATAACTAAATTTAGAAATACGTTTAAACATTTGGTAATCTTATCCTCTCTTAAATGTTAGGAGACTTTCCTTGAAGAATACCTTTAATTTTTTCCACATTTAATTAATTCATTAACTGAGAGGCGCATGCTTGTGCTGCAACTTGAGCGTGAAGGTCAGAGAACAACTTGTGTTAGTTAGTTGGTTCTTTCTTTCCACCACGTAGATCCCAGAGACAGAACTCAGGTCGCCAAGCTTGGCAAAGGCAAGCACCCATACCGGCTGAGCCATCCTGCTGGCCTGCGAAAACCTTTTAAAAGAGAACAGACCTAATCTATTTCCTTTGAATAAGACGACGCTCAGATCTGAAAAATAGTCTTCTTTAGCCCTCTGTAAAAACAACCCACTATCCAAGCCTGTGGGAGAAGAGATTTATCTGGAATTCCTGAGCCCCAGGGCTTTCCTACCTTTGCACTGCTTCCTCCGCATCCCGAATAAAATAAAATGTTAAAACTGGAGTATGACCCTTATGAGAGTTGTCCATGCAGGAGGAAAATTGGGCATCAGATAATTTCCCACAGACAGCCTGTATGCACCTGGGGCTAAGCACTGGTTCCTCTGTGGCCCAGGAGTTACCCATTTCAGCCTTATACTGTGGACACATGCCATCTAACATGTACTAGATGCCTGTTCAGCTGGTTAAAGACCAGCAAATAGGGAGTACCTGGGGATAACCTTTCTAGAAGGGGAAAACTGCCTTACACAAAGAAACATCCTTCAGTGACCACGCCGGGTCACTAACTCCAGTCAACTGCTTCTTGATATTTGTTTGTAGAATGCAGTTTGTTAAATTCACTCATTTGTTCCTTCACATGTACGTTAATTGCTTCCTTCCGTCAACTGTTAGGAGTGAGGCATGAAAGTTAGCAGTCTGCTAAAGGTTAAGGAATCAGAAGTGTGTGTGTTTGAATTTGTAGGCAAGCATTTACTGTCTACAAGATCTTGGCAAGTGACCAGAACCTACTCAATTCTCTGGTCATCAATAAACTGCTGACAGTGATCAACAATTTGTAAAGAAGATTTGAGACATTGTCATTAGCTATTTAGTTAGGTTACTTTTTCCTAGCATTTGGGAGATATAGGCAGGCAGACATTTATGAGTTCAAGGCCAGCCAGAGATGGTGAGATCCTGTCTAAAACAAGCAAGCAAGCAAACAAACAAACAAACAAATTTGCTTGCCTTTAACTCAGCACTTGGGAGGCAGAGGCAAGAGAAATCTGAGTTGCAGGTCAGCTTGGTCTACATAGAGAATTCCAGGAAAGCCAAAACTACATAGACTGATCCTGCCATAAAACAAACAAACAAACAAACAAACAATAAAAACCCAAGAGGAAAAAAAGAAAAATATTTAAAACAACTTATCACAGTACTTGGCACATATGACAAGCTCTATAAAACTATTGTCACTTATGAGTTTATCATTCAAAAATATTTATTTAGTGAGTGAGGCTCAGTCACTGAAACACTTGCTATATAAGCACAAGGACCTGAGTTTGAGCCCCAGCACCTAAATAAAAAAGCCAGGCATGGTTCAGATGCATGTTTATAATCTCAGTGCTAGAGAGGCCCAGACAGGAGAATGCCTGAGGCTCACTAGCCAGCCTGCTCGGCAAGCTTGAGGCCACTGAGTAAAGGCGAGATGGCACCTGAGGACCAACAATGAAGGCTGTGTTTTGGACTCCATGTGTGTGCATATGCATGCACATGTGCATCTGCATACACAGGAATAAGCACACACACACACATACAAAGTTGTTGAGCATATGCCTATAAATTTTTGCACAGAGGTGGGGATTGTGTATCAAATTTTATGCCAAATTCTGAATTTTAGTATTGTGATGGTTTGAATAAGAATAGCCCCCATAGGGTCCTATATTTGAAAACTTGGTCCCCAGTTGGTGGAACCATTTGGGAAGGATTAGAAGGCGTAGCCTGTTGGAGGAGGTGTATCATTAGGTGTGGGCTTTGAGGTTTCAAAAGACTCCTGTGATTCCCAGCCCCTCCTCCTGCCTCATGGCTGTGGATCAACAGCTCTCAGCTGTTCTTTCACTCCGGTGTCATGGACTTTAACCATCTGGAACCGTAAGCTAAATTAAACAGTTTTTCTTTTATGAGTTGCCCTGGTCATGACATTTTATCACAGCAACAGAAAAATAAGTAAGATAAATTGTTTAGATGAGATTCCCTGCTTTTAAGGAGCTTAAATGTAGATCAGATTTCTCAAGGTAATAGAATTAAGGGACTTCTTGAAGGAAGTCTTGGATGAAGGAGAGAGAAAAGGATTATTTTTCAGTAACCTCTGTCTAGGGAGGAATATGCCTAGAATCCCAGCACTGTGAAGGCTAAGGAAGGAGAAAGAGGAGCTAAGACCAGCCTGTGATATTTAGCAAGGCCTTATCCAAAAAAAAAAAGGGGGGGGGGGGGGGGGGGTTGTGTGGGGGCTCTGAATGTAATCCTAGCTCTCAAGAGACCAAGGAAGTTCTCTTAACCTTGGTGAGTTTGAGGCCATCCTTAGCTACATAGTGATAGCCTATCTCAGAAACTAAAACAACCAAAACCACAATGAAACAAAGAAAGCAACAAAACCCTCTGTGATTAAAATGTAACCTTCCATCAATCATGATTGTATTCAATGATACATCATAAAAGTGTTCCAGTGTATATGACTCCGTAACTAAATCATAAATACTTTCATAGCAAGTTGTAGCTTGGCTGGAATTTTGAAATTTCACTTATGCACATTATTATTTTGAAATACATACTTATTTTTAGACCCACCTCTCTACCTAGGAATTTGATTAATAGAGAAGTTCAGACACAGCTACGTCTCAAATCTTGCCTTTTATTTTGAAAACTAAATTTAAGACTTTGATGGCACAGTGTATATTATTTTAGGCATCCAGAAATCCTCTGGAATAAGTTTGGACAAGTGCTACATGCATGTGGACGTTCATAACAGCCCTATTCACCAAAGCAGAAGCAGAAAACAAGGAGAATGACGAGATCAGCAGAGCTGGGTTGATACAATGAAATATCACTCAGAGATGAGATTGAATAGACAATCGCTACATTCAGAAACATGGGTGAATCTCAACCCTTAAGGTTAAACAAAGAAACTAGACCAGAAAGTGAACACACTTACAAAACCCAACTGATAACATGTTTAAAAGCAGACCTTTAAAATTCGTTTCTGGGGTTAGAAATCAAGGTGCTTTACTTTCCAAAACAGATTTATTTTTAGGATGAATGTTTGCCTGAATGTATGAAAGTGTGCCACATGTGTGCCTAGTGACTGGAGAGGTCCCAAGAGAGGTTCAGATCCCCTAGAACTGGAATTATAGAAGTTATGAGCTGCCTTGTGGGCCCTGGAACTGAACCCAGGTTCTCTGCAGAGACCAGCCAGAGACATATTGTATAACAGCCTGTGTGTTATACAATAGGGTGGTTGTTCATGGCTTTGTGTTTTATTTAATATCTATTCTTTTTAAATTAATGTACTTATTTTTTAGTAGGTATCTTCTCTCACGGGTGTAAGCAAGCAAAGCATGATTTGTTGTATTTAGCTATGGATTGTTGCCATGTAAGTCTGAAGAGGGCGAGGGGCATGTCCAATCTACATGTTAGAAAAACCAATCTCACAGCTTTAAGGAGGGTGGAGTGGAAAGAGAGAGACTTGTGGGGGGAGCTAGAGAAATCATCTACGTGGAAGAACAGGAGGGCCTGGATACATAAGAGGTTAACAAATCAGCTCTAG
Source organism: Rhynchomys soricoides (assembly GCA_019843965.1). Lineage (NCBI taxonomy): Eukaryota > Metazoa > Chordata > Mammalia > Rodentia > Muridae > Rhynchomys > Rhynchomys soricoides. The sequence continues at coordinate 7,958,000 of JADRCH010000089.1, forward strand.
AGAAGCAACTCAAAACAAATGTTTTCATTTACATCTTTTATGCCTTCAGCATCTTTGTAACACAAAGAGCTGTGTGAATTCGCAGACTCCAGGCTGCGGGGACTGAACACAGCATTAGTTTGAGTGCTACTCAAGATTTAAATGAAACAAAGTTACAAACCTCCAAGAGACTATTGTCATAGACAGTGTGGGTGAAACAGGCCAAGAAGCCAGTACAATGTGGGCAAATGAAGTTTTCCCCCCTGGGGCCATCCGTGGTGGCTTTAAATATTATTGGAAAGGTTTTGCAGCTATTTTTCCTAAGAATTTCTTGAGTAGTAGAGTTTCAACATGAAATTTAGGGTAGCTAAAAGTAAGACAAAACTAGAATGGAGACGACAATAGGTGTTAGGGAGAATTTCACAGAAAGTTTGGAAGAAAGGAAATGGGCTGGGTGTGCACCACGCCCAGATGAAAGCGGAAGTGAGAGTTCACCCGGATCAAGTTTCACCTCATTTCTCAGATGAAAATATCAACATCTCTGAAACTGCTCCAGAGCAAAGGACAGCCATGGGACTAAAAGTGGCACATCTTCTTGGCACATCCATTTACCCCTGGGAGCAGGAAAGGTCTACAGAGTGAGTTCCAGGACAGCCAGGGCTATACAGAGAAACCCTGTCTGGAAAAATCAGAGAGAGAGAGAGAGAGAGAGAGAGAGAGAGAGAGAGAGAGAGAGAGAGGCCATTTATCTGAAAGCAGTTGATGTGGTCAGGAGTAGGATGCCAAATGTATGCGAAGCCTCAAGAGCAAATGAAAGACTTCAGTTCATTTCCAGCCAGCTGCGTTGGTCTTCTGCTCCAGTACCTCTCTTACATAGGTGGAAGGAGAGGTACAGGGTAATGAATTCCCTCTCCATCACTCCTATGCTGCCGGACCACCACACAGCTCTTTTCAGACTGTGTGATGTTACTGCTTCAACACTATGACCTTAGACTAGAATCTGGTGAGTGCTTTCCTGTTCAGGACCGAAAACTCCAAAACAGACAATATGCATCTTTAAAAAACCCAGAGAATCCCTGCAGATTAGAGCTCTATAAATATTTGTTGACATGGAATGGCATCTGTCTTAGTCAGGGTTTCTATTCCTGCCCAAACACCATGACCAAGATGCAAATTGGGGAGGAAAGGGTTTATTGAGCTTACACTTCCATGCTGCTGTTCATCACGAAAGGAAGTCAAGACTGGAACTCAAGCAGGTCAGGAAGCAGGAGCTGATGTAGAAGCCATGGAGGGATGTTTCTTACTGACTTGCTTGCTTCTCCTGGCTTGCTCAGCCTGCTCTCTTATAGAACTCAAGACTACCAGCCCACTGATGGTACCACCCACAAGGGGCCCTCCCCCCTTGATCACTAATTGAGAAAATGCCTTACCACTGAATCTCATGAAGGCATTTTCTCAACTGAAACTCCTTTCTCTGTGATAACTTCAGCTTGTGTCAAGTTGACACACAAAACTAGCCAGTACAGCATCTTTGCCAAATCTTTGCAAAAACTGTTAGGGAACTGGATATGAATGAGGAAAAAAAAGGTATGTGTGTGTGTGTGTGAACTATTGTTTTGTTTGATTCATGGACAACTCTGAGACAGACTAAATTATACCCATTTTATAGCTGAGGAAACTGAAGTTGCCATTTTTTTTTAAGATACTCAGAGATCCACCTGCCTCTGCCTCCTGAGTGCTGGGATTAAAGGCATGTGCCATCATGCCTGACTTCAAAATAACTTTTTTGAAGTAACACAACTAGTAATTGTCAGAATATAGTTACAGCCCCATACTTGTTGGCTACAAAGGTCCATGGAGAATATCTTACAACATTTAAAATGCATTTTTTAGGGCTGGAGAGATGGCTCAGTGGCTAAGAACACTGGCTGCTCTTCTAGATGACCTGGGTTCAATTCCCAGCACCTACATGGCAGCTCATGACTGTTCTGTCACTTCACTTTCAGGGGATTTGGCACTTTCACACAGACATACATGCCAACAAAACCACCAATGTACCTAAAATTAAAAAAGTAATAAAATCATTTAAAAATTGCATGACCTGATGGTTCTAGGAATTTTTCATCTTATAGACACATTCAAATAAATGCACAGAAATACAAATATAAGGACATTAATTTTAGTGCTGATTGCTATAGTAGTAAACTGAACTCTGTGTAAACATTCCTTATAAACTGGTTAAATAAATAGAAACCTTGGTGAAGATATAATACAGAAAGCTGTTCAGGATATATTGTGAATTGGAGAAAAGAAAGATATAGAATAATATGTATTCTTAAATTTATCTCTAAAAAACTATATATAAATCATATGCAGGTTTATATCTGTACCAAAATTTCTGTAGAGTCAGGCATGCTGGCTCATGCCTGTGTCCTAGGACTTTGGGAGTCTGGTGGTTTGAGAGAGAATTGTCTCCCTAGACTCATATGTTTGATAGAATTGTTTGGGAAGGATTAGGAGGTATGGCTTTGCTGGAGGTCACTGGGGGTGGGCTTTGAGGTTTCAATGCCATTCCTGATAGGCCTCTGCCTTCACCACTATTCTATTGCTGTGAAAAGACACCATGACCAGTGTAACTATTATAAGAGAACACATTTAACTGGGGCTTGCTTACAGCTTCAGAGGTTTTGTTCATTATCATCTTGGCAGAAATTATGGTGGCATACAAGCAGTCTCTGATTCAGTAGCTGAGAGCTACATCCTAGTCTATAGGTTGAGAAGGAGACTCTAGGCTTGGCATAGGCTTTTGAAACCTCAAAGCCCACTTCCTCTGACATACTTCTTCCAACAAGGCCATTTCTCCTACATCCTTCTAATCCTTTCAAATAGTGCTTCTTCCCTAGTGACTAAGCATTCAAATACATGAGTCTATGGGGATCATTTTTCAGACCATTGAGGGCCAGGTGCTTTCTAACACTCCCTCCCCCCACCTTGTGGATCAGATATAAATCTCAGCTTCTGTTCCAGTGCCATGCCTGCTTGTTTCTACCATGTTTCCTGTCATGGTGGTCATGGGCTGTATAACCTCTGAAAGTGTAAGCAAGTCCCCTTTCTTTTCTAAGTTGCATTGGTTATGGAGTCTCTTCACAGCAATAGAAAAGTAACTAAAGCAAGGAGGCAGAGGTAGAAGGATCATCACAAGTTCAAAGCTAGCCTGGACTATTCTAGGCCAGCCTGGGCTACAGAATGGGATACTATCTTAAAAACAAAACAAAATACAAACAACTAAAATCACACACACACACACACACACACACACACACACACAATTTGAAGTCTACTTTAAGACAATTCATAAAGTAAATAAGTGAAAAAAAAAAAAGAGAATTTTTCCTTGACCTCTGAATCAGAGGCGTCTCCCCTGGACTGAGCTGGTAAAAGTGGAATCTAGTTTTCCAGAAGTTTTGTTGTTGTTATTCATATCTGGAACATGATAGCAGGCCTTTGTACTTGAGGGTGACTTCTTTTCCTTCTGATTATGTCTCTCAAATTCTGGGATTACTGATGTGTAGTAGTGCCATGCCTGGTTTATTAACACATGTGTGCATGTGTGTGTTTGCAGATACACATGCCTATGCACAGGCATATGGAGACCTTAAGTGTTTTCTTGTCTTCCTTCCTTCCTTCCTTCCTTCCTTTCTTTCTTTCTTTCTTTCTTTCTTTCTTTCTTTCTTTCTTTCTTTCTTTCTTTCTTTCTTTCTTGAGACAGGGTCTCTCACTGATTGTCTTGACTGGCTGTTTTGAGAGCCCCTGAGTTGCTCCTGTCTCTGCCTGCAGGCTGGGGCTACAGGTGGACTTCACAAAGTCCAACTTTTTTGCATAGGTGCTGGGGATCCGACCTTAGGTACTCACGCTTGCACAGAAAGTGCTTCTCCCACTGAGCTACCTCCACAGCCCCCACCAAAATACATTTGAAAATAATAGATATTTATTACTTTGTAACAAAAGCAAACATAGTGATTTAATTACAAAAAATAAATTCCGGGGTATCATGATACATTATGATACATTTGATGAAAGCTGTAAAGGACAGGGAAAGTTTGAAGCAAAGAAATGGGGTGAGGGAGCGGGGAGAGCAAGAGCCAGGCACTGTGGCATCCTGCCTGTAATCTCAGCACTTAGGTGGTTGAGGCAGGAGGATCAGAAGTTCCAGACTGTCCTTCCTGGTTCCTGTCTCCCCACCACACATACTCAAGGTAGGGCAAGAGGCAAGAGGACCAAGAAAAGCGTGAGCGGTGGTGTGAATGAAAGTCTTGGGTTTTGCTTGGTTGTGGGGCTTGAACAATAGAAATGTACTGGTCTTGTGATTCTGAAGACTTCAGTTCCAAGATGTCAGCAGGCTTGGCTATCTTCTCCAACCTGTGAGAAGAGTATGCTCTCTTCTTCCCCATTGGCTCCTGAGAATCTGTAGGTAAATCTCTGGTGTTCCTTGCTCTGTAGATCTCTGACTTTGGGTCCCATGCTATCCTTCCTATGTAGTTAAATCCAAATAGCGCCTTTTATAAGGACACGAGTCCTACTGAATTGGAGACTGTCGTTACCATCTGACCTCCTTTTAATTAATTATATTTGTAACATCTCTGTTTCCAAAATGTCACATTCTAAAATGGGGGTCAGAATTTCTACATAGGAATCTCATATAAATAATCTCATAAAAATTTGCTTGTGAACTATGTCCCAAGCAAGGTCTGTAATGTCAAGAATTTTGGTTGGTTCATTTGGAGACAATAAAAAAAGTTATAAATTCAATAGACTAATTTCTGGCTGTATAAGTTAAGCTCATAACTTATACAAAGGAATTCTGGTAGTATTTTAAAATATTCATATAAAGTTAATGATATTTAAAGGACTCATGAAGCTATCTTTTATTTTTTTTTCCTTTATTTTATGTATATGGGTGTTTTGCCTGCACATATGTCTGTGTACCATGTGTCAGATCCCCTGGGACTGGAGTTGCAGACGGTTGTTAGAATCAAACTGGGTCCTCTAGAAGAACAGCCAGTGCTGTTACTCACTGAACCATATCTTCAGCTTCTAGAACAGCCATCTTTATCTGATGGGGGAGGTCAATGTGGCCCCAGAAGAAACCGGCAGGGTTGGGTTTGGTTGCTTTATCATTCACTGTCATTGTACATTTTAAATTGTTATTTTAACTTTTGTTCAGGTTTGTTGAGACAGAGTTTCTCTGTGTATCTCTGGCTGTCCTGGAAGTCATTCTGTAAAACAGGCTGGCCTGGAACTCACAGAGATTCACCTGTCTCTCCCTCCTGAGTGCTGGGATTAAAGATATATGCCACTGCTGGTGCTGCCGCCGCTGCCACAGCCGCCACTGCCTGTTTTACTTATGTTACTTTAAGCTCATGCTTACAGCAGACTTCGGTCCTGAGTTGTCTATGGTGAACCTTCGTCACTATGGCTAGTAATGAGACTAAGAGAACGTGTTAATCAAAGGAAAGCAGAGTGTAGACCAGTGTCTTAAGATTACATGTAAATCACTTAAAAGAGCTGGACAGGCTGGGCCATAGTTTTGTGGTAGAGTGTTTGCCTAGCATGTATGAGACCCTAGGTTAAATTCTTAATACTGCAAAAATAATAAATAAGTAATTGCACATATGCTTGTAAAAACCATATAGGACGTAGTGTCTATGTATTTGTTCTTATTTCTTAAAAATTAAATAATAATTACCATTGGGCATAGGCACACACCTTTAATCTCAGCACTTGGGAGGCAGAGGCAGGCACAGGATTTTCCCTGTCCAATTACATTAGAGCAATAGGAGCCCTGTGATTGGACAGGGAACAGGTAGGCAGAGCTAAGAGTTGCGGAGACAAGAAAGATGGAGGCAGACGTGAACTGGCATAGCACCACCAGTAGTCTTGATATCATTAAAGGTTAGAGCATTGGGATAATTTGTCTAATCTAGGCGGGCAGCTTTACCATTATCAATTGGTTCTGAAATGATTGTGTTGGCATCTTGTGTATTAAGATTTTATTGATATATGAAAATCTGACTTGGTTAACTGTAAGCAATTAAGAGTCTTGATTATACCGAGTAAATGGGTGTTATGATGGCTGACCATGGGTGTGGGGCATTACGTGGTAGGGAGAGGAACTTGCCCTCCTCACCCCCCATAGTTGGCAGGCAGAGAGACCACGCGAGTGAGATCACCCGGTGTCGGTTCTCTTATTTAATATTGCCCGCAACACATCTCTGTGAGTTTGAGGCTAACCTGATCTACATACTGAGTTCCAGGACAGCCAAAGCTAATGGTGAGATGCTGTCTTGAAACAACAACATTACCAGTTGGGCTGGAGAGATGGATCAGAGGCTAAGAGCATATGCTGCACATTCATGAGGACAGAGGTTCAATTCCCAGGCACTACACAAGCTGGGTGTCCCCCAAATGCCTGTTACTCCAGCTATAAGGGATTTGACACCCTTTACTGGCCTCTGTGTGCACACAGGCACATGCAAACACACACACACACATACACATGCACACTTACAGAGACACACACACACATAAATGAAACTAATCTTTTCTAAAAATTACCTATGATAATATACACATACTATAAAGTCTATTACCTTAGATCTTTCTAGATGGGTAATTCAGTATTATCAATTATATTCATGCTTTTCTCCTCAAGAAGCCAAAGCTTTACACCTTTTAAGCAGTTCTCCATTCCACCTCTCCCATTCCTTGCTGACCATCATTCTGCCTTCTGATTCTATGGATCTGACTATTTGACTTCTCTCATTAAGTGGAATTACCCAGCGTTGATCTTTTTGTTGGAGACTTAGTTTACTTAGCTTAGTATCTTCAAGGTTCATTCTACTGGAGACTGTATGTTCCATTCTATATATTTTTTCCTTCTCTGTTTGCTACATTAACATTTGTTATTTTTATTTGACGTGTATGAGTGTTTGCCTGCATGCATGTATGTGCACCGCCTGCATGCCTATTGCCGGCAGATGCCAGAAGATGGCATCAGATCCCCTGGAACCAGAGTTACTGACGGCTGTGAGCTGACATGTGTGCTGGAAGTCAGGTTCTCTGCAAGTGGTCTTCATCTCTCTAGACCCCATTTGTTACATTTTTGTTGACATATTCATTCAATGAAACAATATTAGATTTCTTCTTCCTCTTGGCTGCAGCAAATAATGCTGTTAATGAGCATGCATATGCCAATAGTTCTTCAAAACCCTGCTTTCAACCCATTTAGGTAAGTCCCCAGAAGGGGAATTGCTGAATCATAGGGTAGTTTTCCTATGCTTTCAACCTTTTGAAGTGCCACTGACCTCTTCCAGAGCTTCTCAGTTGTGCTATTATGTTCAGTTTTCCTGAGCAGAGGAGTAAGAAAAGCAATTACTAGCTGAACCACATTCTAAGGAACTAAGTGTTTTCTACTGGGAAATATTTATCTGTTTAGAGTTGCAAGTTGTTGGGAAGAGTACTCGTTAGAAAACAGCTGCCGGCTCCAGGAGAACTTGGAAGAATCGCCATGGTGATGGGGAGTGACCCATTTTTAAACTGTAAGGCCTATTGTGAGTGAAACTTTAAAAGAGTCTTCTAGCAGAGCTTTGCTTTCATTTTTGTCTTGGACATCAGATATGAAATGAAACAGCATTGTTATTATATCTGCTCTCCTCCCCAGGAAGCCGGAGGTCCTAGGGAGGACCCTAAGTTGCTTTCAGAGTCCACTCCTGGCTTGAAGCCTTCCTAGCCATGTGACTGAAGAGGCACTTAACCCCGTCAGGCTCAGAGGAGACTCAGAGTCCCCAAGCCTTCTACATTTGTGGATGACTTTTCTATGATTATTTTGGTCACTTTTTGTTTAGTGTTCATTTTCTCTGAAACTTGGCTATCCAGCAAGCTCACCTAATAGACCCACTGGAGAACTGGCCAAAAGATGCCAATGGGCAAACACGTTAGCAAGGTCATGTGACCACAGAGCACCAGGCAGTGAGCTGACCCCACTCTTAGTCTGAGCATCTGTCTGTCATTGGCAGATTATTTCTCTCTCTGTTTATTTTTACTTCATCATTTTTTTCCTCCTTCACCTCTCACCCCATTTCCAGTGGTTCCACTTAATAATGTTGAGTCTCCACTTGACACACGGGGAAACTGAGGTTTAGAAAGGGTAAAGTGTTGATGTAGAGTTCAAACTCAATTACAAATGGAATCTACACTCTGAAATAGGATGCCCACATTAAGAAAACTTATCTGTGAGGCTTGGTGACATTGACCTGCAATCCTCAACGTTCGGGTGGAGGGGGGAGTGTGGAGGCAGGAGGATTGCAAGTTCCAGGCCAGCCTAGGAAACTTAGTGAGACATTGTCTCAAAATAAAGAGTAAAAAGAAAGCTGATGGGTTGGAGAGATGGCTCAGTGGGCAAGAGCACTGGCTGCTCTTCCAGAGGTCCTGAGTTCAATTCCCAGCAACCTCTTCTGGCGTGTAGGTATACATGTAGACGGAGCACTCCTACATTAAAAAGAAAATAAAAATAAAAGAGGAAAAACAAAGAAGGCTAAGGCTAGAACTCAATAGTAGGGGCCTTGCTTAGCATGAGAAGGGCCCTGGGTTCAATCCCTGTTACTGAAAAAAAAAAAAAAAGTTTTTAAAGATACAACTGGTCTGTAAGATGTTCTGAACTGTCGATAAAACACCTCCTTTCACATCTATTTCTGAGGCACTTCCCTCTGTCTGTTTATCCTTCGCAGGACTGGAATCCATTTTGAAAAACTAGGATCTTCGGGTTTTCCTTTCCTCTGCTACATCTCCCCTGCCACACAAAGCTGTAATTGTCAGCTTTTGCCGACTCTACTGCTTGTTGGTGACATAACTGGAAGGATATTAAACAGCGATTCCTCTCCACAGAAAGAACAGCTTTCTGTTCACATTTGTTCTTTCTGCCTCTCATTTCCAAGCAGAAGACTGTCAATGGACAGAGTGTGCTCCTGACATCTCATTTCTGCCCTGGATGGATGGATAGTCCAGGGATTTAGAATGCAATAGTGTGGGCTTGGGTTAAGGGAAATCCAGACAAATCAACCGCTGGTTAAAGCGACTGCTGCTCCTGGTGTCTCAGCATAGCTCTAATGGGAATAGGACATTGTTAGTGTTTGCTGTAAATTTTTTTGTGAATCCTGGTGGGAGGGGCGAGTAATCCTTCAGCAAGATGCAGATAGAAGAGGCTAAGAGCTTGGTCATCTAAGAAGGTTTTTTCCACAGGTCCTGAGGATGAATGTACATTAGGAGGGTCATAATCATAATGAGAAGGATCAAAGTGAAAATTAATAATGATCATGGTGATCATTACAGTAATGCTAATAATATGAAGAATGTCTGTTGGATGGGAAGATGATTCAACTGGTAATTGCTATGCAAGCCTTAGGCTGTGAGTTCAAATCCCCAGTGCCTACATCAAAAGCCAGGTATAGTTGTGCACCTACAACCCCAGAGCTTTGGGGAGATGGAGGCAGAGGATCTCTGGGGCTTGCTATCTGCCAGCCTCCATCTAGGTTTGTTGAGAAACTCTATCCCAAGGGAATAAGATGTAGAATAATAGAAGAGAACACCTGATGTCTTCCTGTGGCCTCCATGCATAGGCTCATACCCCTGCATACATGCATGGACATATGCCCCACCCATACACCACACCCAAGCATGTGCATATACACACGCACGCCCGAAGTGTTGGTCTGTACTGAGGGTTTATGCATGTGTCAGACTCTTGATTACTTTATGTACACTATTTTATTTAATCTCAACAACTTCAGATAAGTACTATTATGCTACTCTTTCTATGTTATTGTGGACATTTAGATAGATAATTTCCATCAATAGAGTAAAATAATCTGTAACTACAGGTAATAATTTAGTTAATGTATTTTCATTGACAGTTTATAGTGAGAGGAAATTGAGACCGAGATGTTAAGGAACTTGTACATATGTAATAAGCAATGATTTGTTATATTTGATTAATTAATTTTTTTTGTTAGGCTGGGAATTGAACTCAGGGCCTTATGTATGCAAGACAATGTTCTACCACTGAACTACATTTCTACCTCTGGTCTATGCATTTAACACAACATCAGTTAGTGTGCTTTGAGCCTGACGAATAAGGCTCAGTTGGAAAATGGATTTGAAGGAGTGTGGAGAGCAAAGGTCCCTCCCCGCTCTTGTGTAATGGTTCAGATCTCAAGCCAAGCAAACAAAGAAAAAGAGTGTACTAGGGCGGTCCCTATGGATAAAGCCCAGCACAGGAGATAGGAGTAAAAGGGTCTAAAATGTCACATGATGGGCACACCCTGTCCTTGGAGTCTCCTCATGATCTTCCTAATTTTAAGGCGACGACATTGCATAATTTTTGTATAACAGCCAGAGATAATTTTCTGCTTCAAACAATTAGTCATATTTTAGATTGGATCCGTTTGGCAGAGTAAACGTCTTCTTTCAAGTGAGCAATTTATTCTGTTAGTGCAAAGATGTCCTTGCGTGTAATGGATCAAATACTTTTCCAAAGATAGGGACCCCTAGCCCTACCTGGTCTTGCTCCAAAATCACACACCCTTAGTACAAAGTTTTCCCAGAGCTCCACTGCACGGTGCCAGTGCAGTTTTTATGAGGTGCCTTTTATTTTATACTTTGTTACTCTGCAATAAATGAGTCATTGATTTTCAAAAATTTTTAAATGCATCCAGAACATTTTTCTTTTCTTTCTGTTATTTGCTTTGAACAGCCACTCAAAAGCCAAAGGCCAGTAAGAGCTAACTAAGCTCTTAGTCTTTCTCTGTTAAGATCCCTGCCGTTCCTCCGAAGAGCCTAAGCCACTGAAACAGCCAAGGTGCTGACCCACCAGCAAGGTATCAGTTACCAGTCTTTCCAAGACACTGCCCAGCAATTATTTTTGAAGACATTCAGGGAAGGCTTGAGAACAATAATGACAGAGGAACTTTAGGGACAATCCCAGTTCTCTTTGTACTTTATGAGATGCTTTGGAGACCTTTCCATGTGATTTTAAGCAAGGAAACTGACTGGATCCTCCCTAAAACCCTGGTTGAGTCCACTACCCCCTTCCCCCAACCCCTCCCCGACGTCTAGTTAAACACAGGGTCGGTCACTCGATGCCAAACTGTTTCCTGACATCCAGTGGCCAAAGAGACCAAGGGTAAGAGTTGTGAGAATTCATCAGGATTTTCACAGAAGCAGTCCAATAAACTAAAAGAACAAACAACCTGTGTAAGACCAGGAAGAAAAAACGGGGTGGAGGTGGGGTGGGATTGTAGTGCTGGCTGGTTAGAGCGCCCCCATGTGTCTTGACACCTCAGTATCACATCATGAGTCCACGGGCAAAGATCACTTCCTTTTCTGAACACCCAGTACTATCTAGTAGCCTGCTCTTCCTTAACATTTGATTTTAGATGCACACACGAAGCTCCTTCTTTATATTTATTTTTTTAATTAATTGTTTGTTTGTTTGTTTACTTATTATGTATAAGTGTGTATACCTGCGGAGCCCGCAGGACAAGCTTGCAGGAGTTGGTTTTCTCCTTCCACCATGCGGGCCTCAGGGACTGAACTTCAGGCTTGGCCACAAATGCCTTTTCTTTCTGAACCATCACATCGACCTAAATTCTGTCTTCCTTCGGAGGGTGTTAGTTTGAACTTCGGGAGTGATCATATTTTACAAGAAGCTAAAAACAAAAACAAATCATTTTCTAGACTCTCTTGGTAGGCAGGCTCACTAAATGCTGACTTATTGAAATGTCAGAGTCATGCTCAAATTGGAAATAGCTCAAATGCCTCCTACCAATCAATGAATTAATAAACAGATCATTGCCGACCAAGGGCCCAGGGCCAAAGGGAACAAGACTGACTACATAGGAAGCCTTCCAAGGACCTACCAGAGTTCTGTATCTTACCTGATGCCCAGTACCTGACTATGCATAGTACTCAAAACTCATAAAACCATTATTATAGTAAGTAAAACCCTCTTTGAAAACTCACAGAGGGGCTAGAGGCTCAATGTTTAAGAGTATTGGCTGCTTTTGCTAAGGACATGGGTTTGATTCCCACACGACAGTTCACAATCGTCCATAACTCTAGTTTAATGGGGTCCAACCCCTTCTTATAGCTTCCCTGAACACAATGAACGCATGTGATACAAGACACGCATACAAGCAAAATATTCATATAAATATAATAACAAACAAATCATTTAAAAATTATGGAATTGTATATTTTTAAAAAGTGAGGTTTACGATATAAACCTATATCACAATCTGCTTTGTAAGACATTTTCAAACTCGTGAAGACATAACCCTTTCAGGTTACCTTCTTGGCCTCCTTTTCACCTCCCATCTGAAACAGACACCCAGTGAACTCTGGGAGAGTCTGCAAGATCAGCTCAACACAAAGCCCCAGGGGAAAGGGGGTGGCCGACTGCATTCCAAACAGCCTGCTCCGCCTCTGCCATTCTGGGACAGGACACAGAGCCTCTGTGGTATTTGGACAGTGAAAAGGAACAACATCAAAGTTCCAAGCCAGTACTAGCCCTTCCTCTTGTCAGCATGAGTCTGGCAATGAGATCTGGACCCTGCAAAGTCATGCTGTCTGTGTGCATGACAGCAGCCCTCCTCAGTAGAACCTGTACTTTGTAAAGCCAGCCCATTTAGGAACTTACGGACTGATTCTCTGCCCTGGGGCCTGAACCTGAGGATGGATTCTGACAAACAACTTTAGTTCCCATGGCTCTTAACATGTTCTTTGCTCCTAATGTTAGTGACCTACAAACAAAGATCCAGGCCAGTGGTTCTTAGACTTCCAGGGCTCAAGAGTCACCTGAGGAGTGTATTTCTAAATGTCTGTCCCCAGTGTCCATGTGTACCTTGAGATTCTAGTAGGAATGGTCTAGGTACACCTCAGGTACCCACTTTAAGAAATGCTGACCTGTGCTAGGAAGATAACTTAGTGAAGTACTCACCATTGCAAGCGTAAAGACTTGAGTTCAGATCCCTATACCCATGTAAAAAGCCAGGTGTATGTATATACTATCTGGAATGAGCACTTGGTATTGGATAACCCACTGGTATGCTCTTCTCTGGAAGACTATTAGCTGCCTGTAGTTTTTTTGTGTAGATAAGGCCTCCTGAGCTGCCCCCATCCCAGTTAGCATGTCTGATGGTGATGTCCTTATTCAGCTCATGTGTGTGTGTGTGTGTGTGTGTGTGTGTGTGTGTGGCACCACCAACAATCAGTGAATAGAAAGGCTATGAGTTTCAATGAGAACAAGGAGGGATATATGTCAGGGTTTGGATCGGAGGGAGTAAAGGGAAGGAGAAAATGATGTCATTATTGTCTCAAAACCAGAAGAAGTTATTAAAAGGGGGGGGATAGTGGGGTGTGGTAGTACCACCACTTTGGAGGCAGAGGCAGAGGCAGAGGCTGGAGGATCTCTGTGAGTTCCTGTCCAACCTGATCTACATAGTAAGTTCCAGTGAGACCCTGTCTGTCTTAAACAAACAAACAAACAAACAACCAAGAAACAAACACCAGGTACAGCATAGGACCCTGGGGATTTACTGGCCAGCCATTCTGGCAGAATCAGTCAGGTTTAGTGAGACATCCTGTCTCAGATAATAGAATGGAAAAATGGCTGAGGAAGGACACCTTGCATCAAACCCTGGCCTCCACGAGTGTGTACACACACCACAGACAGAATAAACAAAGGACGAGAGATTGTCAGTCTGTCCATCGGAAGCACCCGACTCATCAAACAGTTGAGAGACTAAGAGCGGGGCTCCCAGGTTCAAAGCTCACCTCCAGCTCTTCTCCTGGAGTCTTAGACAGCCCACGGAACCTCTCCTCAGTGCATTTCTTCCAGGAAGTAAGATCAAATGAACTAACCCTTACAGAGCTCTTACAGTAAGTGCCCGTGAGCATTAGATAAATACCGTTATCATTCTGTCTGGATCAATAAAGACTGAAGGGAATATTGCAAACTATGAACTTCAAAGGGCTTTTCATTTAAAGCCTAGACATCTCTAAAGACCAGAAAAGGTGGAGGGAAATAGAACTGCTTTATGCATGCTAGCCTCCCCTGCATTCCAAGTCGCTTTGTTCTGTTTACATGTTAAGATAAAACCAAATATATATATATATACAAGCTTGGCTTAACTGTACCCCGTTTTGAATGATTAATGAGCCTATGACAACCTACATATATAAGCCAGATCATCTTTATAAGCTCTCCTTAATCTTTAGTGATTCTTAAACAAAACTGCAAACCAGAATCACATGTACAGCCTTTGGAAAGCACACACTGGCTTGGTAAGAGATTAGGGTGAGGCCAGACGATCTAAACTTGTTTGCAGTTCCCTCCGTGCTTTCGCTGTACCTCGTAGGAAGAGAAGTGCCCCTTCAGATAAAAGCTAGTATCACTTACCTGTTTAAAAGATGTGTAAAACCAGCTGGGCATAGTGCATATTTGTAGTCCCGGCTATATAGGGGGCTGAGGTAGATTAGCCCAGTAGTTTTGAGACCAGTCTGTGAAACATATTGAAACTGTGTCTTCAAAACATCCCTCCCCCTCCCCCCCACAAAACTCTTAAGAATCAGGGACTAGACATGTTAAATAACTTGGCCAAATTCATTTAGCAAATCATTTGCAGAGGCAAGAGTTGGGAGTTTTATTGCTACACTTAGGAAAAAAACAATCTCCAAAACAACCAAATTGGTTTCTGCACAGAACACACACAGATTTCTTGTCTCCATTCCTTAAATGGTACAGTATGCTCAGCTGATTATATTGTATTAGATATAATAGGCAATCCATAGATGACTTAAAATGTACGGAAGTCGTGTGTAGTTCATAGGCAAACATTACACAATTGTATACACAGGGCTTGAATACCTGCAGACTTTGGTACCCGAGGGCACCCCTTGCTGATAGCCAGGGGCAACCATGCTTGCAAGGGTAATAATCTTTCCATTACAGTTTATATAGTGTAAATTACTTGTACAAACCAAGATAAATAATGTGGATTTCTTCCTCCTTATTTGTTTATGAAATAATAGTGTGATTGAATAGCTAGGAACGTTAGATTGGAGCTACTGGTTTGGGATTCTGAATTCTTCTCAGAGTCTACCCTCTATCTTTCTGTCCACATATTGCTGTTGATTGAGTATTGCCATCAAGTCCCTGGGAAGAAGGAGGTTCTTCTGTGGAGCCTGGATCAGACCCCTGTGGGGTCATGTATTTTAGGACTTATCCTCCATTCTGAGATCAAAAGAACCTTTAAGGACCATAGTTTCATCACAAACAAATCTAAGATAAACTGGCATACGCATGTGGGAAAATGAGACTCCCATTAGACTGTGAATCTATGAATGTCATCCTGTAAGTCAGCTTACAATGACTGAGACATGGATGAGATGAATAAGACCGTCCTAGAGGCTCTAAGGCAGTGACATTTAGATAACCTGTGGGCTGAAATTCTTGTGGATTCCTTTTTAATCCTAAAATATGTGTAACCTATAAAATCCCTTAGGAGCCATTTTCCTTAACGTATTATGGGAGAAGAAAATCTGTCAAATTAAAGTCCACCATGGTTGGATGGAGAGGGACAGTGCCTAGGGCTCACAAGATTATTCTGCTGAACTTGAGCCAGGGAGGCAAATTAGGGCAGTATCATGTCACAAGCAAAATGACCTGGTAGGCTGGAGTCCCTGCCCGAGGGCCTTCACACGCCACTGGCCTTCTGTTCAAAAGGCAGGCCCCGTTATTTAGTCACTGCGTGGCACCCAATGGCTGCTTCCCTTTCAGATTTCCTGCTGGTCACTTTCCCAATATCTCACCTTTGCATTCTCCTCTGGGTTCTGCAAAAATACTGTTTCTTTTTCTTTTTAAAGCTCCCTTTTAATCAGATAGCTCCTGCTGGCATGAGATGTCTGAGGCATCCCTTTCAGCGGATGCCGGCCTGTGCTGCATTACCTTGGCAACAAGATTTAGAGGCAGAGCCCCGGCCTTGAGCTTGTCAAAGTGTCCAACGAGGAAGGCTCAGCATATCTCACTCTCCAGCACATCAAGTTGTCATGCCAACCATTAACAATGAAAACTCATCTCTCTCTTCTAGGGTTTTAATTTAATAACTTTCCAAATTGGTTCCTTCTGTAATTCAATTGGCTTCGAAATGTAAGATGCCAGTATATGTGCACACGTGTGTGTTTTTAACCAGTTGTTAATGGCCTTGCACTACATAACAGAACATTGGAAGAGTAAATTGGGTCAAAAGTTCATCAAAAAGTAAATAATAATAATAATAAATAATAATAAATAAAAATTAATAAAGTAAAACTCAGTGTGACAAAAGGAGCCTGAAATTTTGGAAATCTTGGCCAACTGATAACTAAACAAACACTGTAAAGGTGACCTTTGCCCTCAAATATACCAGCATGACTTCTGTTGGCACAGCTGCACCGTGGGCTTGATACTGGAGTGGCTGGGCTCCTCTGTGTATTTAGAAATCTTTTAGCAGTTTCGAATATACAACTGATTTCAAGTTCTTAAAAGCACTTCTATGTTCAAATTTACATTTCATTTCCTTCATCATCAGAAAACTCTGGAGGAATTCACAGTCTTAGAGAATCTCTTGACCCCAGTGACATTCAAACAGAGATTGTGTGGGGTCTAGGAGCTAGAGACACCAAGAGACAGGCTTCTCAAATGCACTTGTTTGGGGTATTTCTGCTTTTATGGGTTGGACCAGCATTTGCTTATGTTTCTTCTTCTTTAATCAACTTATTTCAGCTTACATCGTGTCTGACACTCCGCCCTTCTGGATCTTCTGCCACTGGGATGTGTTTTCAGCAACCGGTAGGTACATGAGCACTGGTGATGTACAAGCGGGCAGTAACCATCAGAAACACTTGAGTAACCCAGCGACCACTGGAGGCAGGTCATTATTTTTATTATCTCAATTTCTCTGAGGAAGAGGCAGCAGATACATGGGCTCGGCAGTCTGCCCAGTACTTGGACTGATTTGAGACTCTAACGATTTCTTTGTTCTTTCTCTCTCTCTCTCTGTCTCTCTTTCTCTCTGTATGTATGTATTTGAGACAGGGTCTCCTAGACCCCACACTGGACTCTAATTCCCTATATAGTCAAGGATGATTGTGAGCTTTTGATCCTCCTTCCAAGTGCTGGAGTTACAGGTGTGCATCACCACATCTGGTTTTATGTGGTACTGGGCATTGAACCCAGGGCTCTGTGCATTCTAGGCAACCATTTTACCAACTGAGCTATGGTCTCTGCCCCCCAATTTTTCAGTCCTAATCAGCTTCTAGGTAGAGATGTATTCCACAGGCAGCACTTTCAGCAATAGTGATCTAGTAGATAGTTGATGACTGTTACCTAAACATGTGCTCCGAGGAGAATAAATGGTTACCTAATGACTTACTATGGTGCTGCATTCAGGACATGTGGAGAAGGATGTATCTGTGCTGTGTTACTTTAACCCCCAGGTCCATCAGGGCTGATGTAGACCTACACGGTCATGCCAGGAAGCTCTTGGTAAGCTAGACCTTCTTACCAGTCTCTTTCTCATTGGCACAGTGGTCCTGGTGATTCTCATCATTTGTGGTTTATATTTTCATTTGGTTTTTCGAGACAGGGTTTCTCTGTATAGCCCTGGCTGTCCTGGAACTCACTCTGTAGATCAAGCTGGCCTCGAACTCAGAAATCCGCCTGCCTCTGCCTCCCAAGTGCTGGGATTAAAGGTGTGCACCACCAGTGCCCGGCTTTTTTTTTTTTTTTAAATTAAAAACAGTAACTGCTGCAGCTTCCCAGAAATTGAATTTGTACACATGAATATTTCTTTTTTCTCCAGAGATGAGAATAAAACATTTATTTTCAACATCACAATCAATCTCCCTCCCATGGATAAGCCTGGCCATAAGAAAGACAGCAGTGAAATGCGTGGCTTGCCGAACAGTAAATCTTATTTGCTCAGATTCTGTCTACTCTTGTACAAACAGGTTCTGTGTGTGGGGGCATAGCTAAGCTCTGAAAAGAGATCATTCAAAACAAGGCCGACTCTGTGGGAAAGGCGCTGCAGTGCGAGCGGATCGAGCCACAAGGGGACACGAAGGCACTTTTACATTCAGCTGAGCAATGCACACTTTTTGTGTACCTACTGTGTATCAGATACTGTGTCGCTTGGGAGGAGAAGATTACTCAAAGTCAGACCTCATTACTGTATTTGTTACTTTTCTGTTGTTGGTGGGATAAAATATCATGATCAAAAGCAACTTAAGATAGAACAGCTTCATTTTAGCTTATGATTCCAGAGGGATAGAATCTTCATGGTGGGGCAGGTGTAGCATGGTAGCAGGAACAGGAAGGAGAGAGGTGGGGAGCAATTATGCATTTCAAAGCCCAAGCTCAGTCTACACTTTCTCCAGGAAAGCTCACATCTTAAAGGTTCTGTAACCAATTGGACGCCAAGTGATCAAATATATAAGCCTATGGGAAGACATTTATCATTCAAACAGCCACAATTGCATCTATCTATCAACCTATTATCTATCTATCTATCTATCTATCTTATCTGTATTTATTGTGTATGTGTGTATGCACTTGTGTGCTGTCGTGCATCTGCCATGTCACATGTGCAGCAGTCAGAGAAGACTTCTTAGAGTTGCTTCTTGTGAGACCATGAAAGGCAGCCTGGTTTCTGGTTGAGCTAAGGTTTAAAACCCTGGTGGACCCAGTAGGAAATAACCCAATAAGGGACAGCAGGCGTTTGGCCATGCTCCTGGAAATCAGGCTCCTGACATGAGACCACATCTCTCCATAGGTCTGTGACTATGGGGTCACGTAGCCCCAAACCCTTCCACAGGTAGAGGTGTGATCACGTAGCCTCAAGACATCCCCATGTTAGTGAGACACCTATTATCTTAGCCACTCCCCTTCCTAGCCACTCCTTCCTGCAAAGGTGTTTCAATCTCATGCCTGCCCTGAGGTTTGGGGTACGGATTCACTCATGCCACTCTCCGCCATGACAATAAACGCCCTGAAACCCTGGACTGTCTCTCTTCATCGGGATCCGCTGTGGGGAACAATGAAGCAGGCCTTCATCTAAAGAGCTGCGTCTAGCCTCCCGCAGAAGGCCTCCCAGTGCTCCCAGCCACGGCTGCCACCAAACCAAACCAAGTGAGCTAGCCAGCAAGCCACCAACCACGGTCCCCTCGGGATCCAGCGTGCTCCTCCCTGCTTCTCCCCCTCAGCCCAGGCTAGGTTCGGCCTGTGGCCCCCACTTTGTTCTCAGCTCTTCCAGGGCATCCAGCAGTGTCTGGGATGCCCAAGAGCATGGGAACACGACGGAGCCGGCTTCACTGCGATCCCTGGGACCCCTGGCTGAGCTTCTCCACCCCTGGGTGGTATCCCCACGGGGGCTTCTCACAGCTGGACACCTGCCCAGCGTTGCTGTGGGGGAGCTTGGTCAAACTGCCCAAGAGTTCTGCCTCTCCACGAGGCCCGAGAGCTTGGGGCGGAACCCTGCCACAGTTAATCCAACAGTTTCTCCCCTCCCACCTTGTGGGACTTGGTAATAGCGCTCTGGAGTGGTAGCAAGTGCTTTAATCTGCTAAGCCATTTTGCTGGGCCAAATCTGAATAAATGAATGCAGTGATAATTCAAGCAGATGATGGCCAGTATCTATTTCATTAGCTGTGTAAGAAGGATTTGTTATGCCAATTAAGAAGCCAGTACTTTTTTTAAAAAAAAAATTTCATTTAATTTTTTGTTTTTGTGGCCCATGGAGGTCAGAAGAGGGCGTAAGATTCCCTGGAACTGGAGTTAAGGATGGTTGTGATCCACTATGTGGGTGCTGGAACTGGACCTGGGTCCTCTCTCTCTAAGAGCAATGACAATTCTAACTGCGGAGCCATCTCTCTAGCGCTGTGTGTGTGTGTGTGTGTGTGTATGTGTGTGTGTGTGATTTTTTAAAAGCCCTTTAAGAGAATAAATGGTTTTCAGGAACTCTCAAGTGTTTCTGAAAGGTATGTGAGGATCTTGTCAACAGAGACACTAATTGATTAGTGATGTTGATGGCTGTGTTAACTTAAAAAATTCTTTTGTGTTAATTTAGATTATATCCTGAATGAAACGAGTTTAGTCAATGGTAATATACCAAGGTTGGCTTTTTGTTATGACAGATGATCCATGCTAATGTTAAGATGTCGACATTTAAAAAAAAGAGGGAGGGGGCATATGGGGAATTCTACATTACCTTTGTAACTTTCTGTAGATTAAAATCATTCCAAAATGAAAAAAGCTTACTGAAATAATTCTTATACCTTCCTAAGGTCCAATTCTCTAAGAACCCCTAGTGACCATAGAAGCTGTTTATTGACTGATACTCTTGTTGGCACAATGCCCTAGATGTGTGTTCACAATAGGTTATAAAGTAGGTATGGTTAATCATCTTCATGATCATTATCTTCACAGTTTCCACTGAGGCTCAGAGTAATGAAGCAACTCATCCACAGATGCACTGATGACAGCTGACAGTCAGGACTTGACCATGCTCTCACCTCAGAGCCTAGGCTTTCAGTGCCTCCACAGCCACCACTGTCTGCCTTGCTTCTCTGAGTCTGCATTTCTTTTTATGGGAAGCTTCACTTGCTCAGATTGACACCTGACTTTGAATGGAATTGACGAGACATGGAACCTGGACAATTTGCATGCGCTGGAGAGATGGCTCAGTGGTTGGAAGCACTGGCTACTCTCGTAGAGACCTGAGTTTGATTCCCAGTACTTAACTCCAGCTGCAGAGGATCTGACTTCTTGCCTCTATAGGCACCTGAACTCATGTGTACACACCCAACATAGACACATAACTCAAACTAAAGATGAATCTTGAAGAGGAAGAGGAGAAGGAGACAGAGGGCAGAAAGAGTTTTCCCTTCCAAGGAGAGTAGAATAATTTAAGCTCTCAGCCAGCCACAGGCCATTTCCCCTTGGCCCCTGTCCTCCTTACCTACCATGTGCTCATGTTCACTTTCGGTGTTAGGTCTGATGACCAGTCTGGCTTAGCACTGTCCATTGGGCCTTCCCCCTGAATAGCTTACTTAGAAACGAGTAGCATACTGCAACATGGGGCAAGCATGGCACATTGGCTCAGAATCCAGAAAGCCACCTATCTGCAGAGGGAATTACATATCAGTTATAGGAATTCTGTATCAGTGCACGTGGAGAATTTGAAGACAAACTAAATGCTAGTGGTAATTATTAGATATTTTTAATGATCCAAAGAGCATACAAACACACACACACACAAAATCACACAGATACACACATATTTGGTAGCTGCAAGCCAGAGCACCAAAAGGGATCTAAATTTTTCCCAGTCTATGAAATCTAAATGATACATTCCTCTAATACTAATAGTCAGCAATAATTTAATAAGCGTATGTTAAATAATGATACATATGTTATATAATAAGCAATATTGTCTATATATTATACAAAATGTTATATAATAAATGAAAATAGCATCGAGTATCAGTTCTGGGGTTGGATCCTAGTTCCATGATAAGATAAGACTCTGCTTTCTCTGAGTCAGTTTCCCTTGGCTAAAGTGAGGCTGGAGGGGAACAGACACTTGCCCGCTGCAGTTGAGAGGGCTAGGTAATGAAAGTGCCTGGAGCCTTGAACCTGAGGGATTACTGAAGCAGAACTGGCGGCAGAGAAAAGATCCAGAGCGCAGCCACATAAGATAAGGACAGCAGGGTTCCTTGCCTGGGGGGGTTAATAAGGATTCTGACGTGGAGCCCAGGGGCACATAGTAGGCAAAACTAGAGCCAGAGGGAGGATGCCTGGCCAACAGTGAGAAAGTTGTACCCATTGTTTTATGTGTATGTATGTGTTCCTGCATATGCATGCTGCAGTGTACCCGGCAGAGGGGGCTGCCAACAGAGGCCAGAAGTAGGCACTGGATCTCCTGGCCCTGGAGTTATAGCTGGTTGTGAACCATGTGATGAAGATGCTGGGAACCAAACCCATATCTTAGAAGAGCAGCAAGTTCTTTTTATTTTTTTTTCCAAGACAGGTCTTACTCTATAGCCCTGGATATCTTGTCACTATGTGGACAGACCAGACTGCTCTTGAACTTACAGAGATCCTCCTTCTACCTCCTGAGTGCCACCATGCACAGCTCCAGCAAATGCTACTAGTCAGTGAGTGATCTCTCTAGTTCCTCCTCCTCTTCTTTTAACTTTTTTTTTTTTTTTTTTGAGATAGTGTCTCTGTCCTAGTTAGGATTTCTGTCACTGTGATGAAACACCATGACCAAAAAGCAAGTTGAAGAGGAAAGGGTTTCTTTGTCTTACACGTCTGTATCATTGTTCATCACTGAAGAAGTCAGGACAGGAGCTCAAATAGGGCAGAAAACCTGGATAGAGGAGCTAATGCAGAGGCCATGGAGGGATGCTGCTTACTGGCTTACTCCCCATGGTTTGCTCAGTCTGCTTTCTTATAGAAACCAGAATCACCTGGCTGGGGATGGCACCACCCACAGTGGTCTGGGTCCTCTCACCTCAATCACTAATTAAGAAAATGACAGTTGAGGTTTCCTCCCTCTAGATAACTCTAGCTTGTGTCAAATTGACATAAAACCAGCCACCACAGTCCTGCATAGCCTAGGATGGCCTCAAACTCTTTTCTTTGTAGCCAAATATGGTCTTGGACTTCTAACCCTCTTGCCCCTACCTCCCAAATATTGTGATTACTGGCATGTGCCACCATGCTTCATCCATGTTGTGCTGGAGAGTCAAATGCAGAAACCAGGATTGTTAAGCACACAGGTCTATTTTCTTCATGAAGGAAATGAATGATGTTACCTGGAAAGCCAAGTCAAAGTGGTCAACACCCAGTGATCCTGTGCTATTCTATTAAGAGCCAGCCTCCACCAGAATTTTCCCCAAATCCGGAGAATTATTTAGGCCTAATCCTGGGCTTTGTCTTTCACTGA
Organism: Rhynchomys soricoides; assembly: GCA_019843965.1. Lineage (NCBI taxonomy): Eukaryota > Metazoa > Chordata > Mammalia > Rodentia > Muridae > Rhynchomys > Rhynchomys soricoides. Next base: position 7,981,078 of record JADRCH010000089.1, read on the forward strand.
ACAGAACTCATCCCTATAAAAGAGGCCCAGTGTGCGTTCATTCTCCAGCAACAGAATCTATCCTTATGCTTGTCATGGATCCTTTCTCTAGACGCTGGCCCCGAGCTCTGTTGATCAGCCAATAGAATTCATTCTTATTGCAAAGCTCACAGGTGCTTTGCTCCTCTGCTAGGGAGTTTCTATGTGGCTATCCCCAAAACTTTGTGGTGAGAATTATCAAGTGGAAAAGAGTTCCCCAAGTTTTATGGTGTTTGAATGTGTAAGAAAAATAAACTATGACATCGGACTCTCTAGAAGTTTTGATCTAGTCTGACCAAATCTGGCTGTAGTGAGTTTTCATTCTCATCTCTCTGTGGTTTGTTCTCTGCTGGTGGTGACCCCTGGAGGGATCCCACAACAAAACCAGGGCCTCATGTATGCTAAATGAATACTCTACCATCCAGCTACATCCAAGGTTTTGAGGTTTTCTTGAAGTGGGGTATCATGTGCTCCAATAACAAAAGAAGCAGAGATTCTTAGTGACAAAAGCTGTTCAGCAAGCAAAAGAGGAGGAAGAAGAAGAGGGGGAAGAAGAGGAGGAAGAGGAGGAAGAGGAGGAGGAGGAGGAGGAAGAAGAGGAGATCTTCTGGAGCTAAAGCAATGGCTCAGCAGTTAAGAGCATTTGCTGTTCTTGCAAGGACCCATATTCAATTCCCAACACTCATATAGCAGCTCACAACTACCTGTAACTCCAGTTTCAAGGAATTTGACACCCTTTTCTGACCTACACGGGGCCATACATGCATACATATAGGCAAAACACCCACAAAATAAAAATAAATCTTCTTCTCCTCCTCTTCCTTTTTAAAAAAGTCTTAAGACAGACATAGCTGACTCCATGGTGGAAGTATCATTCAGGCTGTGAAACTCAGCACATAGACAGCACCGCCTGCCAAAACGAAAACAAAGGCGTAGTCCATCAAAGTCTATAGTTACAGGAAAGTCTCTATATGTACTAACCTTGCTTTTTTGGCATCTGTTGCTCTGCTTCTGGCTAACTGTTCTTGTTAACCAAAGTATGTCAATTCAGGATCAGTGTACAGGCATTCAGCTGGGTCCTCAGGGACCTAGCAATTGCTTAAGACATGACCTGTGTGTACTGCATATAAAAGGTCCTGCCTGCCACTCAGCAGCTCTCTGTCTGTCTGTCTGTCCTTACTGACCCTTCCCGTTGTCCCCACTGCCCCTGTACTTCTCTCTGGGCCTTCATGGCTCTGCTCCCATCTGTCTGCCTGTCTACATGTCCACTTGTTTGCCTCTATATCCCCTTCCCCCAAAACCCCAATATTACACCAGATCTGTTGCACGGTATAATTTTTAGTGGCACGCCTTGGCACGGGCCTGTTAAGGATACCCCCTGGCCGCACTATATTTCATAACAATCATGACATGGTTTTTGTGCTTAAAAGCTCACCCTGAAAAAGGGTCAGTGCTACACTGGGACACCAAACACTCAGGGGAGTTGCCTGCTGTCTAATAAAGACTTTCTATTGGCTTAAACCCATGTTCAAGAAGTCTTCTCTGGTGAATGCCCCACAACAAAAGTTGTGTGAAAGATTGTTTTGAATCCTCTGTAATTTCTGAACACTATCAAGAGCTCAGCTATTTCTCTTAAACTCTACTTCTTTCTTGTAAACAGGAGTAGCCCAAGACTTGTAGCAGATTTCTGAAGGGAGGGAAGGGACTTGGCCCGGTAGACATGGTTTTTCCCGCACAGACAGACCTCCACTAATGTTACCGTTGTTTAGCATACACAAGAGAGTTTCAATAGAACTTACACTAACTGATGAATTGTACTGCAATTATGCGATTATCCTCTTGAATATTCTTTTTCTTTCCCTCCATGATATGAATGCAGCATGCAGTATGGATTATGCTGGACAAGACTCTACCCTAGCCCTCAGAATGGCAATTTAAAGCTTTTTCTATGCTCTTGCTGTTGTTCCTGTGATTCTCATTGAAACTCCTCCATCATCTTCAAAACATTCTTTCTCACAAGCCAATACATCCCGCTCTTCCTTCTCTTTGACTCTGTCTCCAGTAAACCCAAAGAAGCCTGGCTTGGTGGCACTCATCTTTAATGCCTGCATTCTGGGGGTAGAAGCAGGAGGATATCTGTGAGTTCCAGGTCAGCCTGGTCTACATAGGAAGTTCAAGTAGGAATCTTGCACTGTAGAGTGTCTATGAATGAATGAATGAATGAATGAACGAACTAACGAATGAAAACCACAGCCAGGCCTCAGAGACCCAAGCAGGTGCTGTAAAGCTATGAACCGAGAAGTGGACTGATAAAGATTGCACTGTTTGTAACATGAATTGGCCCACCACAGGCACCTTCTAGCCAAACAGGCCAAAATAAAATGTTCTAAAGTGAAATGCTACCTCCCATATAGTGAATATTTAATTCATTTGCCTGTACCCTTATAGAGGTTTCTTTTGTTTAAAGACTGAGATATCAGTAACAGAAGTTAGAGACAAGAACTGTTGGTTAGGTGGGAGAGACTTTCCACATAGCCAGTGAGGGAGCTATTGTATGTCTTGAATTTTGTACAGGGAATATTACATATTCTAAAATAAACACATTGAACAATAAATCTCTGACAGACAACACACGATACCTTTGGAAAGATGTAACTATGACAAATGTGATGGCACACGACTTTAATCCCAGCTTTTGGGAGGCAGAGGCAGGGTGACAATTGGAGGCCAGCCTGGTCTACAGAGTGAGTTCCATGGCAGCCAGGGCTACACAGAGAAACCCTGTCTTGAAAACCAGGGGTGCAGGGGAGAAGAAGAAAGAAAGAAAGAGAAAGAAATAAAAAGAAAAAGAAAACATTTCTCCAGCAGTAGATCATAAACAGGGGAGCCTGGTCTGCCTGGGACTGGTAGAAAGAGGAAGATCTGGGGCTGAGCCGTTCTCACCCTGATTGATGCTCTCAAGCTTGGCCGCAGTTCAGAATTATCTGGGTAGTTCATTAGGCTAGCATCTTCTAAGGACTGTGCCAAAATCTGAGTTTTGGACAAATGTCCTGAGGGTTCCATGGCCCCAGGAACGACTCTTTGAGAAACATGAATAGCTTGCCCCGGGTATCCTTCCAGAATGAGGGTGATGACTAAGTTTTAAGAATCATGTGAGCTTTGCCTGAAAAAGAAGAAAAGGGGCCTCAGATCAGTGACATCAAGTCAAATAGAACAGTCCCCTCCCCGGACACACCAGGGGTCAAACAGGATGTGTCTCAGATGGAGTCTGCTAATGCAAACAAGATCTGGGGAGAAATGGCAATTTTTCCTTTTCATTCTGAACCTCAGTCAGCCGAGTTCCGGAAACAGTCCTGATTAGAGCTTAATTGATTTGGGCCCAGAAAGCAGAGCAGCCAGGCCCACACCCCGCCCTCCCGCTTCGAGCAAGCTGTGTGGCATCATCCAACTCTTCAGGCATTAAAAACAAGGCGACATTACAAGGGCTAACAGTGTGCAACCTAAGGGAGGTTGTGTAGTGACGATCAGATCGTGCCAACTGCACAGTAGAGGGATGGTCGGGCATTTCTACCCAGCCCCCAATGAGAACGAACGCCCGCCAGGCTTTTTATTGTTGTTACATAAACACAGACTTTGGTCACACAGGATCTGGGCTCTTTGGCCGGTCAGAAAATGATGATTATATATTACTTTCAAAGCTGGATCACTTATTCTAGTTTAAACAAGGATTTCTAAACACTTTGCACACACCAGAGAGTGACTTTAATTCAAATTTATCAGGGATTGAGAAGACAAACCAAATAAACAAGCAAACCCCAGTCTTCCCAGAAATCAGAGAAGAAATGAATGAAGTCAGTGAGGACTGGAAGCAGAGACTTCTGGGACAGCTAGCTGGACGCTTCACTACTGTTGTGTCGGCTGAGTCGATACTGCGCTGACTAGCAAGGGGGTCATCAGCCAACGGTACTAACTGGTTTGCTGAAACAGCTTTTAGATTCACACTGTCGGTTCTTCTCACGCACATAATGTTTGCTGAGCTCAGTTCTCACAATCTAGTTATCCAGAGAAGTGAGAGAACCATACCAACTGTATTACCCACATCTATCATGTGTGAGTTTACAGGAAAACATTAATATCTTGTCATGAAATGCTCAGCTGTGAAAGAAGTTATTGCTTGGCTCCCACTGGTTTTGTTTCGTGTGTTTTCTGTCTCACTGTTCTTTGCAGACCTGGAACTAGTAACTCTGATGCCTTAAAAAGTGATTAAGGGGTTGGTGGGATGGCTTGGTGGGTAGAAATGGTGTTGCTGGACAAGGCTGGTGTTCAGTCCCTGTGTACCAGATTTGTGTCAACTTGATCCAAGCTGGAGCCATTTTGGAAGAACCTCAGTTGAGATAAAGTCCTGTGAGCAAGTTTCTGAGACAGGTGAGACAGGGACTCACAGTGTAGTTTTGGCTAGATTAGAACTGACTCTGTAGACCTAGCTATATTGAACTCATAGGATCAACATGCCTGTGCCTCCCAAGAGCTGGGATTAAAGGCTTGTGCCACCATACCTGGTTCATGGTTCATTTTCTTGACTGACATTGATGTAGACGGGTCCATCCCACAGTGGGTGGTGCAACCTCTGGATAGGTGGTCCTGGATGGTATAAGAAACCAGGCTTAGCAAGCCATGAGGAACATACCCGGAAGCAACACTCTTTCATGGCCTGTACATCAGATCCTGCCTCCAGGTTCCTGCCCTGCTGGAGTTCTTGCTCCGGCTTCGCTGGAAGATAGACTGTGATGTGAAAGCATAGGAGAAACTCTTTCTTCTCTGAGTTCTTATGGTCATGGTATTTTATCACAGCAACAGAAAACCAAACCGGAAATTGGTACTAGAAGGTGGAGTATTGCTGTGACAGACCCAACCATGTTTGAGGGGGACTGTGACATGTTTGAGGAGGACTGTAGCATGTTTGAGGGGGACTGTGGCATGTTTGGGGAGGACTGTAGCATGTTTGAGGGGGACTGTG
>JADRCH010000089.1:7986212-8108197 GCA_019843965.1 Rhynchomys soricoides
TGTGGAAGAACTTGGACTGGGAAAGCTGTTGAGTTGTCAGAGCTTAATGAAGTATGAAAGTACTCTACTTGGGGTTTTTTTAGTTTTTGTTTTGTTTTGTTTTGTTTTGTTTTGTTTTTTACAAACCTACAGACGGGACCTTGGGTATTTTAGAGAGAGTTTGGATTTTGTTTCTTTTTTAGATTTTTTGAGACATGGTCTAACTATACAGTCTTTGCTGGCCTGGAATTTGCTGTGTAGACCTGGCTCTCTTCAAACTAACAGAGATCTTCCTGCCTCTGCCTCCTTGGCCAAGAATAAAGGTGTGCACCAGCATAACTGTCAACACTGTGGGACTTTAGCCACATATTTCTAACCTATTGGTAAAGCATAGCTCACCGGGGATACGCATTATGGGTAATTACTAATCATCCAGAAACCGTGCTTACTATTACGACTGTAGTTCTATCTACGTAGATTCCATTCTAGAAGCTGAAATATGGATCAGAGCAATTAGGCATACCTGAGCCTGGATCCCAGCACACACACCAGGTGGCTCAGAAGTATCTATGGCTCCACTTCCAGAGGATCTGACACATACCACCCCACACACACATTTGATTTAAAATAAAATAAATCTCAAAGAAATAGAGTAGAGAGAATAATGCTCTTTAAGCTTAGATATTTATGCAGTATGGCCCAACTGTAGCCCCCAGTCCATCACCACTGTTTCCCTCCGTGAGCATCCCATCCTTAGCTCTAACATAAGTGGGTTTTTAAAAGCATAACCACCCAACTACTATCATGCATACAATTACAATTACCTTTTCAGTGTAAACCTGCTTGCAGTCATTTGTGAAGTGTTCATCTTACAGAAAGTTCTGATGGTAAAACCTAACGTTTTCTGTAGCGTTACAAGAGCTGTGTGTCCCTCTTCCCTCCTGAGCTTCCTTCAAAGGCAATGGGGGCTCAGAATCAGATTCACACAAGTTCTTTCAAGTACTTGGGGCTGAACTCATGTGTCAAAACTTCCCTGGCTTTGGAGATTGGGTTGGCTTCTCCATCACTGTTGACTTTGGTCTGGATGTTTACCCATTCATTTTTCAGACCTCCAGTCGATTGTTTATCTTGGCCATCCCTTTCCAGCCTGGGACTTCCCACACCCTGCCATCTGGCACCCTCTCTAGTTTCATTCCCACAGTCCTCGCTCGGAGCAGAAACCTCAGAGGAAACTCAGATGTAGCAAAAAGCCCCCAAGGATCCTGCTCCTGATTCAGTGTCCCCATCCTTCAGGGGGAGAGAAGGAAGTGGGAGGAACTTCTGGAGAGGATCCTCAAGGTTTTAATAGTAAAATTTTATTCGATGGATAGACCGGTTCTCAGGGCCCTGATAAATGCATCTTGTGGTGAATTTGAAATTAATATGCCACTGCAGATAACAAATGCCAGAATACGCCCAGTATCCTCTTTCTGTTCTTTCTTTTTGTCTTTCAATTCGATCGCTGAAATTTCAGCTTGTATCTTTAGACCTGAAGTTGCTTTAGTCAAGATTGCAACAACAAAAACCAACCAATCAACCAGACATCCCAAAACTAAACTATGAGAACTGAAGGTTTTATTTTGACGATGAAGATTTTGAGTTAATCCCGTGCAGACGGAAGCAACAAATCACAGTCTACTCACTGTATTTGAAGAATGCACTCTGCTTTCTTCTGTCCTAGCAATGTCCTGTGTGCTTGAATGTTAAATGTCCCCCATAGGCTAATGTTTGAACAGCTGGACCCCAGCTGGTGGCATTCTTTTGGAAGCTTGTGTAGCCTTTAGGAAGTAGAACTCCGGAGAAAGTGGGTCACTGTGGAAGGCATGAAAGTTTTATGGCCTGGCTGCGCTTCCTGTCTACTTTCTGCTTGCCGACTGTGGAGACAATGTTACTAACTGCCTTACATCTGCTGCCACGTTTTCCCTGCTGTGATGGACTGCACCCTGTAAAGTGTAAGACAAAATAAACCTTTTCCTCCTTGTATTGCCTCTCATCAGGTGTTTGGTCATAGCAACCACAAAAGTATCTAAGACATCCCCTGACTGCCAAGCTCCTCAGTCTTTGACAGCTGTACTAACTACTCAAGCCAAAGAGGCTGTCTCAGTTGTCACTAGAGCGTCACCCTCTGCACTGCCACCACCATTGCTACCATTGCCTGAGGGCTTAGTGTGTGCTGAACACTACAACAGGCCCTGAATACGCTTCCACATTTAATCTTTACCCATAATTCCATGAGGAAAGTGCTATTACCACCATCACTTTGTAAATTAGGAGAGATCATGTTAAACCCAATGTCTGGGCTGGAGAGATGGCTCAGTGGTTAAGAGTATATACTACCTTCCAGAGGGTCTGAGTTCAATTTCTAATGCCTATATCAGATGTCTCACAATTGTCTGTAACTCCAGTTCCATGGGAATCCAATGTCTCTGCTTACATTCGTGTGCATAGCCACAAACAGACACCAAAGCCAAAACCAACCAACCAACTGAACACCCCTCCCTCAATCAAAAGACCAAACAAACAAAAATCCCAAGGTACCAGGGATAATAGTCAGTGACATTGCTGGCCATATGTCTCAGAGTGCCTCACTCTGACCTTAAACTATATTACCTCACAAAAGAAAAGATCAGTATTCTAGTCCAGGAGAGATTTCTCAGTGGTTAGGAACACTTGCTTTTCAGAGGACCCCAGTTCTGTTCCTAGCACCCACAACAGGTGGCTCAAAACCACCTGTGATTGTATTTCCAGGGACCCGGCACCCTCCTCTGACTTGATGGTCACCTGCAAACATGTAATATATAATACACCCTCTTCTGACCTCCCTGGGTACCTGCATACTTCTAATATGTACTTACACAGAGAAATACACATACACACAAATAAAATGAATCATAAAAACCAGTCTTGTCCTGACTTGCTTTGCCAACAGCATGTTCATGTTCATGATACCTTTGCTTGTTTGAACTTTGACCTAATGGTGTGAAGCATTTATCATGGTAGCTGCTGCAGAAATCTCAGCCATTATTGCTGTTGCTATGGTCAGTTTTCATTTATGATATCGTTCAGAACTGACTTCACCTGAGTGCTGGGTATATCAGGTGCAGAAGGCTGGGTGGGAATCTGGCCTTCCTGTTGCAGATTTGTCAAATAAACATGAGATGCAACTCTTGAGACTTTGAAATTCCAATTTGACAGATCACCCTGTGCTCTATCCACAACCTTAGTGTAGGGACTTAGCAACCAGGAGAGATGAGCTTAGCACAATGGAGCACGCGCAGCTAAGTCCTGTGTGAAGCCTTAGCGTAGCCATTATCTGCATAGCTGCAGTTTTGAGCAGGGAGAGCCCAGGGAACTGGGCAACCACAGTCTCCAAGAGGCTAGGAGACATCTCTTACATGATGTACAAGGATCAATGGTCCTTTCAAAGGTGTCTCAGCAACTACAAGGACTGATGGGAGCAGCAACAGAGCCAATGGTTTCTACAGTGTCCTTAGAATGGAAACAATGCCGTAAGACAGAGCTGAGACAAAGGACTGAAACCTCTTTAAGTCTGTGTGGAAGGGTAGGGAACCCGTATGAACCGTTCATAGCATTAACCCACATTGGCCCAATTCCTGAAAGGATTCTGTACTCTCTGTCTCCCGGTAGAAGAATAAGAGCCAACTTTAACTTCCAGAGAAGTGGATAAGCTGTGTTGATACAGTGTGCGGAGAAATAATAAATGCCTGAGTTTTTGTTGTAGGAAAGAACACAAGTCTATAGCCAGTCTCAAGAGAGGCTATCTCAGGATGAGGGTGCTGCTTTTCCACTCTGCTGCCACCGCGGCACCAAGCATCGCATCGCTCTGTGCCTTAGGTTTTAAGCACCGAGCATACCTGCTGTATCTTAATTCTTACAGTGTTCGCAGTTTGCATGGCGATTCTAATCATACAAGAGAAAACAGCGTCTACTCTGGTCACTCACAGGAGTTTACCCAGCTGGCAAGCTGGAGGCTGGGATTCAGATCCAGGTCTGTGAGATTTCAAGTCTCACTCCATCTTTCTTTCACCATTCTGACCTGAGTTACTTTTCTGCTGGCCACGTTTTGTTTAGATTTTGAGACAGAGTTTCTATAGAGCTCTGACTATCCAGGACTCCAAATGTAGACCAGGCAGGCCTCAAGCTTGCTGTGACTCTCCTGCCTCTGCCTTCCCAGTGTTGGGATTAAAGATACATGCTAGCACATCAGGATCTGCTAGACAACATTTTTTAAAGGAAATGCTCCCGTTGTCCTTGGTTCAAGAGCTAGTGATGATCGCCGGCTCTCTCTTTGAGAGGATTTCTTCTGGCTACTAGGCCTTTCTTCCAGTATGGGGGTAGGGGTGGGACATGCTGTTGAGCATTTATATTTCCCCACGCCACTCTAAGGTCCTTGGGAAGGCACCCCTCCCCCCCACACTAAGTATCTTATAGCACCACACAGGTCTCTAAGATGCTCCATTCAGTCTGGGTTTGTGGCCTTTGAGGATTCATCTCTCCCTAGCAACTGGTGTCCCTATCAAAGAAAGGAGGGGGAAGAAAAACGCATACAATTAAAAGAACTTTCCAGGTGCAGAGAACAAAATCCAGATGAACTACACTCAGGGAGCCCCCTGGCATTTGCAGAAACTAGGAGTGGGAAGAGGGGAAGCCACTTTCAACCACCAAGAGCTGAAGAGTGAAGTCAAAGGGCTGGGAAAACAACCCATTTAATTTATTGGGCTGTGTTTTTCCAGCAGCCTTGGGATGGAGCTGCGATTGCCTCCTGCAGGGATTTGTGACCTCATTCTTCCTCCCTCCTCCCCCTCCCCAGCACCAACTACAGGGTTTCCCCCTTATGGCTGACATATGGTTTGCGACAGGAAGTGCAAAATCCCAGGAATGAGTAGGGGTTCAGGTTTCAGACTCTGGGGAGACTCAGGTGAGCTACAAGGAACGGCCTTTGTTACCATAAAAACAGAGTTGAGAACATAGAATGCAGTGACCGCTTGGTTTGGAATGAAGTGATTAGTTCTCCAGAAACTCCCATCAGTTTCCTGGGCAACAAAATCGATGTGCTGTTGATAGAAAAAGCAGGAATAAGAAATTGGCTAAAATTACACATTTTCTGCCTTTTCTTAGAGTTCCTTACCTACCCCAATATAAAACAAAACAATTCTAAGCAACACACACATTAAAACTGACTATCCTTTGCCAGTCTCTGACTCACCTCGGCTTTATACTTAATGCTGTGTAAATATTATTACTCTTGAGACGATAAGAAAAGAGAAGGGTGAGTCAACCCTGGGTGGTGGGTGTGACACACACACACACCTGTGCTAGTGCTCCGAAGGCTGAAGCAAAAGGATGGAGAGTTGAGGGCCTCCTGGACCACAGAGATGAGTTCAAAGTCAGCCTGACCTACGTAGTAATTAAGACAGGTCAACAATAAACAAACGAAATAAAGAAATAAGTAAACCCCATGCCTAGTTGTACACAGTATAGAAAAAATTGGGGCAGTTTTAGGCTTATAAGCCTTACCCTAAGTGGGTTAATTATAGGGGTAAATGGAGCAGAATTTCTGTAAGTAGTGGACCAGGAACCAGCGTGAAATCTTTGTTTACAAAAAGCAGTTAATGTTAAAAAGCAAAAGGCTCAGAAACTGCCTTAGGCTATCTTGGCTCTACTGAATTTCTGCACTGACTGAATACAGCCCTGATTTTACGTGTTTATTTTTACCTTACTGGACGTTGGGATGGGAGTATGCCAGTGCCAAGGATGATGGCTGGTATCTTGCTCTATCAAGTGCCACCTGAATCTCTTGAACAGAGTCTGCAACCTGCAGCCAGGCCGGCAGCTAGAAAATTCCAGTAATCCTCCTGCCTCTGTCTACCACAGCTGGGGTTACAGGTGACCATATAGCCACACCTGACTTTTTATGTGGATTCTGGGGATTTGAACTTAAGTCCTTATGTTTGTTTATCAAGGGTCCTTACTCCTGAACCATCTATTCAGCTCAATAATGATTAATTGCAGAGGGAAGGAAGTTGGGAGGTCGTTTTAAAAATCCTGTGTGGTGTGCTTTCTGATCTCTAAAATCAAAGCCCCTTTCCCTACCCTTCTCATCAAGGCAGATGGGAATTCCCTTGCATAGCCTGAGAATACCAAGTTCAGAGCCAGACTCCCTAGTCCTCCCTGGTCCCTTCCTTGTCATATATCAGGCCAGTGTAAGAGGCCATTGGCTATAAGATGCACCATTATCTTCAGCATCAATAAGAAAGACATAAAGCTGCATGGTCAATTATGACATAATGGTAGGGTACATCCCAATTTCAAAGACATTAAAATCTGCTGAGCATGGTGGCGCTAGCCTTTAGTACCAGCAGAGGCAGGCAGATCTGAGATTAAGGACAGCTTGATTTACAAAGTGAGTTCCAGGACAGCCAGGGATTCACAGAGAAACCCTGTCTCGAAAAACAACAACAAAAAGATGTTAAGATCGGACGAGAAAGATTTGTCTTCCCGTGTGTATACTACGGTATTTGTGTAGGGAACTGAATCTCTAGTTTAACTTCTCTTTGCTTCATCCTCTGTTTAAAAACTGATAATAATCATGGAACCTGCCTCATAAAGCCGTTGTGATGATTTGGTGAGTTAGTTCATGAAAAACACCCCAAACATTCTCCAGGCAGCATGTAAGTGTTCGGTCAGCTATTTACCACACACCAGTCAACTCCACAGACACTTGCTCAGTTGAGGATAGAGGTTTCCCTGGTTGCTATTCTGTCAGTGAGGAGAACTGTGCAGTAACCCCTACACATTGCAAAGCATGCTTTTAGAGCAATAAGCACAGGTCGAATTGGGGGGGCGGGGGCAGCATAGATTGCCTCTTTGTGCCTTAGTCTCCGGTGATCTCTTCAATGACATCCTGGCTTCCAATGAAAGGCACCAGACTGGTCTGGCAATTGTTCTCTTGTGGAAAGAGTTTTTGCATTGATGATGCTCTTCTGAATTTTTTTTTTTTTTGCTAAGTTTTGTGTTGCTCTAAGCATATCCTGGAACCACCCCAGCCATAGGGGAATTCTGACCTCAAAGGGATGTTGGGAGTTGAGGGTGGGGTCAAGAGAAACAATGCATGCTGTGCATGGCCAGATGGTTCTGCACAGCAAACACTGTTATTTCATTCACAGAAAATCAGAAATAAGCTGAGTCCACGATTTTGGCCCGAGGAATAGAAAAGTGAACAGCCCTGTCTTGCTATACAGCCCTGTCTTGGTGCCACCACCAGAGTTTTAAATAGATGGACAGAGGTACAACTGATAACTCCCAAAGCAATAGCTGGATGGTTGTAGCTGGCTCAGAAATAACACAATAGGGCAAGGCTCTGGATCCACATCTGCTTCCCAGTCTGTTGGAAACCTTTGAGTTTTGTTGTTGTGTTTAGCCCTCTGCTCTCCCTAATGTCCTCATGAGGCTATTGACGAAATAAATATTGGGATGATGACAATGCCACCTAGCTGGCACTCATTTAAAGGCACATGGGATGTTTTACAGCCAACCAATCTGATCGAAAAAGAAACTGCATGGGGGTTGGCACACTGGAGCTTTCCAGGCCCAGATACAGAACGAAGAATTTGAAAAAAACCTCAGAACTAGAGTTTAGAGACTAAAGTCTCTCTCTTTCCCTCTCTTTCTCTCTCTCTCTCTCCCCCTCTGTCTCTCTGTTTCTCTGTCTCTCTCCTTCCCTCCCCTCTATCCCCTTCCCTCCCCCTTCTCCCCCCTTGTACATTACATTGTTCAGTATTAGATTTCCCATCTACCATCTGTTCCAAGTCTCTGTAAATCAGTAACTTAGTAACTGTTTAAACGCCATACAGTAGATACTTAGTTTTCTGTCAGTCATCTGGGCTGGGCTGAGTTGTGGTCAAACTTGTTTAAATGCCTCTGTGAAGGCACTTTTTAAATTGAGATTCATTGACTTTAAATAAAGCAATTTGTTTTTGCTAGTGATATTTTAAAATTTCATTTCATTTGTATTATTATTATTGTTGTTATTTTCACCTAGTTAGCTGAAGTCCTTTAGGGCAAAGACTAAGATTTCCTAGAGAGGAAGGAATTCTGTTTTAGCACTTGAGAAACTCCGCTGGAGTTAAAATCTGATTGGCTAGCTAACTCTATCAATTTCATACTGAAGCCAGAAATGCCAGCTCTTGCTTGAGTTTCCAGCTTGCTGGTCTGCCTTGAGTATTTCAGATCTGCCAGTCCTAGAGCCACAATAAAAACGAGCGACTCCTAGAAGCATTAGCCTCACTTACGTTGTATGTCCTGCCTGACCTTCTCAGCATCTGTCTTGTTTTTCTAAACTTGCCTCACCCCTCAGCTCAATTCAGCCTTGTGTTTTTTTTCATAGATGACCATAACTTAAACTTTCTTTTTGCCTCTGGATGCTATTTAGTTTCCCAAATAAAACTTCCTCTGATGTGCCTCTAACCTGAGACCCCACTAGTTGACCCAGAGAGGCTTTGATGGGTCTGAAGAGCTTCATAGAAGCGTAAACATCCACACACTCAGCGCCTCTGCATTTTTGTACTTCAGTCTCTTAGAGCGTTCTTGCCCTACATACCTTAGTGACGAAACTACATTCTTTACACAGTGTTCTCATGCTTTTACAAAGGGTTAAAAACAGCTGAATTCATAACTATCTCCTGGGTGTTAAATCTTTTCTTCATGTCTCAGGGGACACTTAATTACAGGTGGATATGTTTGTTAACTAAAAGGGAGTGTGTGTAATCTCCCTTTACTTATCCAGAGGGCAATCTTTAAATGTAAGCATAGTCTCTCTCTCTCTCTCTCTCTCTCTCTCTCTCTCTCTCTCTCTCTCTGTGTGTGTGTGTGTACGTACAGGATAGGGCTGAAGTTATTTCACAGAAATGTTTGCTAAGCTCTTAGAGATTCATGCAGGAAGTTGCTTGGCTAATGCCAGGAATTATTAGAAACACAGGCATTACTCTTGTTGGCCTTACTCTCAAAGGCTCTTACCATGGAAGAGTGTTTGCCTCTATAAGAAGCAGCTCGAAAAACCAAAAAAAAAAAAGAGGGAGAGAGAGAAGCAGCTCATAGGACATCTAGAGTACACACAAGGGCTTCAGTGCATAGTCTGTTGAAATCTAAAGGGTTCTATATAAGGTCTCCCAGTCTGTGGTGTGTTTAAGCTATTTGGGTATTTTCCTCTCTTGTTCACTCTAGTAGAATCAGGCTGAGCCTCTGTTATATACCACCAGCTCCTGCAGTAATGAGCAACTTCTAAGGAGGAGGTACCAGGGGAACGAAGGCACCTGGCCTCTGCCAGCCCTCCAGACTCTGCCAGTACACCTGCAGAGAGCTCCCAGGGCTTGGCCTAGAAGAGAAACTGCTTATTCTGTTTCATTGTGACAGTGCCTCTCCAGGGCAGGCTGAACTAAAAATCTCTGCCTTTGTTTCCTGGCCAAGTTTTTTCCTGGGGCTTTGGGCTCACCAAGCAGCTGCCTCTCTGAACCTGTGTCTCTTACTCTCGCCTCACCTGCTTTGGGAAATCTGATCGACTCAGACAGAGACGTGAAATATTTAGAGGTGGCTCTCAGCCATCCGTGTCTCCAAAAGCCTGCAGGCAAGTGTCACGTGTTGGTTGCATGTCTCCGTAGACTTGGTCACGGTTCATGTCAGACCCATTTCAGTATTGAATCAAACTGGTTTCATCTCTATGTCTTAATCAGAAGGAGATTCTGTTTCTTACATCGCCTGCTGTTGCTAGAGAAGGGGTTATCATGTAGAGCCCTTTGTGACGAGACAGGAAACCCCAGTTTAAATAGAGAAGGACACATATTGGATCAACTAAATGGGAAACTTGAGGCTAGCTGGCTTCAGGTTCAAATGAGGTCACCAGGCTTCTCTTCAACTTTCCTCTTTGCCTTCTGTGAGGTTGGCTCTATTTTTAGTGTCCAGGTGGTGGGCCCTAGCATGGTGCAAGACTGTCACAGAAGTACCAGACTTCATAGGGAAGAGAAGGTACATGGTTGGCAGCTTTCTGTGAGGGCTACCTGTGACGATTCAGTTTTAAGGAAGAAAGGGTGCTTTTGGCTCATGGCTATAGCGGTTTCAATCCTGGGTCTCTTGGCCGTCATGGGAGACCGATGTAGCACCAGTACCTCCCGGTGGGCACTCATGATGGAAGAGCTGCCTATTTCACCCGTTAGGAAATGAAGCGGAAGGTAAGGCTCGCAATATCGCCTTCAAGCCTCCCGGTGTGTAACTTCCTTATACTAGACTCTGTCTCCTAAGAGCATCACTACCTCCCAAGAGCACCAGAGACTGGATCCTGTAGCGCACAGGCCTTTGGAGCACAGTCAAGATCCAAACTACAGCCAAGAGGCTGACAATTTTTGTTTTGCGTAAAGGTGCCAAATAGGAAATAGTTTAGGATTTGAGACTCATATGGCTTCTGTTGCAACTGCTCAGTTCCACTGCAATAGGATAAAAGCAACCATAGATCATATGTAAATGAATGAGCATGGCTATGTTTCAAGACATTTTTATTTACGAAAACCAGGCAGCGGGCCAGATACAGCCTGACCTCTGGAACTACAGAATTGTTGTTGGAAAAAGTGTGCTCAGTCAGGGACTAATTTTTTTTTTTTGGCTTCTCTCGTAATTGGGAGAGATCACGTGACTGAGTTAATGCCAGTGGGACACTAGTGGAAGTTATATGGACATTCTGGGGGCCAGAAGTTGTAGTCAGCAAATACAGTCTTTACCTCCTGAAGGTGGGTATACATGACAACGAACTTTCCTGAGGAAAAGAGTCTTACTGCGTGCAGCATGGAGTTGAGCTACCAAATGACCAAGAATACTTGCAGCACACTGTTAGGCAACTGGCAAATAGATTTCCATTATATCTGAATTGTTGCACAACACAGATTAAGGTAGTTTATTTATCTTAAGTAATATAAAAATGTGTGTATGAAAGGGAGTGAGAATGTATAAGCTACCCCCCCCCCCCAAAGGGCACTCAGTACTTGTACAATGGGAGAAGAAACAGCCCAGGAGCAGGCTGGAAAATGGTGCCTCGTGTTATTAGTTGCAAAATAGTTCTGAAAATTGTTGACTACCAAAATCTGAAAGTACAGCCAAACATTTACTGGGACTCTAGCTCTAGGAAATGCCCTTGAAAAGAGACGGAACGTTTGTGTGTGTTTGAGTTGAGTCCCTCGATGCATATCGTAGACTACAAGAGAAACATGATCCTTAGAACTTAATGGCAAGATGAAAGGAGACAGTCTCCCAGTTTGAAAAATCTTGTGGATTCTGGATCTCCAGTTGGGAATAAGACTGAAACACACACACACACACACACACACCACGGAGAAAAGATCACATTAAGAGAGGAGTCCTACCCAAACCAATTGTTCTGATGGTCTAACGGTGGCTCTCACTAAGTCCAGAGCAAGATACCGAGACAAGGAGAGCAGATTGTTGAGACTTCAGAACTAGCTCTAGGAAAGGACTTTGGGTGTGGTCCCTGGCATTTGGAATTTACTGGAAGCAAAAAAATGGGAAGGTTGTCGTTACCAAGGGAACTGTATTACAAAGATCCCAAACTCAGATGAATAATCTTTGATTGGTCCAGCCCTTTTCTCTCGTCCTAAATTCGTCTGAGCAGAAAGAAGGTTCTGGAGGCTGGACAGTCTTCATGAGTGTCACTCAAGGATGGACCCACGGGTAACATACTCCTCTTTCCCCAGCTTCAAGAGGAAGACCAGCAGTACTGCACTGGTGCGGCTTTAAATGTGTGTGCAGGTGCAAGTGTGTGTACATGGGTGTACACATTGTGTGTGGAAGCCAGAGGGCAACCTTCAGAGAGGTCACTTGGGTTCTGTCTACATTTTTTTTTTTTTTTTGAGACATGGTGGCCTGGAACTTCCTAGGTAGGCAAGGCTGATTGGGCAGTGGCCTTGGGCATATGCCTATGTCTGATTTCCTGGTGCTGGGGTTACAGATGTATTCCGCAGGCTTGGCTTTTAAATTGTTTTTATGTGGGTTCTAGAATTGAACTCATGTTCTTGTCAGCGAGCATGTTACCAGTGCAGCCATCTCTGCAGGTCCCTGTTCTAGTGTCTTTCATAAGGTCATGTTCCCAGTCTCTCTGATATGGTCCAGTAAGTTCATATATCTATGAAACTCTGGTTTAATTTAATAAGTTCACAGGTAATGTTTTATTAGCATAGCATTATTCAACATTCTGTGCCCTATAACTGTTCCATTCAGATAGTGGTTCTTCTCCATAGTCATGTGTATCTAAGTCTGTTAGTTATTTACTTAAACAGACGGGCCAAATGATTCTGTCTTAGCAGGAGTGTTCAAAATAGAGCAACTCAGTAAATTGCTACTGTGTAGCACTGAGTCACACATTGTTTCTCTCTATATAAAATGGGCGAACTCAGGATGAACAGTTTGCCTTAACCAGTTAGACATGCTGTATGAGTGAGTTTTAGCCAAGAACATCAGAGCAGCTATGATGGAAGCCATTTTCAGGCCAAGAAGCTGGTGTGTTCCCACTTGATCTAAATCTTCTGCTGGTTGAGTATCAATAAAGATCACATTCTGGGTCCTAGGGACAGTCCAGCCCCAGCATGCAACCCCTGGGCTCTGAGTCATTATTTGGAGGAAGATTGTCTTTTGACTGCTGTGTAAGTAAAACATAAACCCCCTTGTTATGCTTTTTTCAAAACTTATTAATTCTTTAAGAATTTCACCCAATATATTTCCATCCTGTTCACCCTTCCTCCTCTGACTTTTCACAGATCCACCCCATTTCCCTACTCACCCAATTTTATGTCCTCTTCAATGGTTTAAAAATCAGTTTAAAGTGTATTATATGTGTATGGGTGTTTTGCCTGCATTTATGTCTGTGCATCACTTATGTGCCTCGTGCCCTTGGAGACCAGAGGAAGCACCCATTGGATCCCCTAGAACTGGAATTACAGATGGTTGTGAGCCATCATATGGGTGCTGGGAATTGAACTTGAGTCCTCTGGAAGAACAGCTAGTGCTCTTAACTGCTGAGCTATCTCTCTATCCATTACCCCATCTCCTTTTAAACCCATTAAGTCCAACCTGTGCTACCCAAGAGACTGGTTACACCCTCCCAGAGGGTATATCCTTGAAGAATGATGACTCCCCCTCTCTCAATAACCCTGGATTTCTAATAGATCCTCAGCTAGAGGTAAAACTTCCTGTCTGGCTTGAGCTTGCATAGATCTTGTGCACGCTGTCATAGCGCAGTGAGTTATTATATGTGAAACTACCCTGTTGTGTCTGGGAAGTGCTGTTATTTTGTAGTCACCCACCACCTCATAAACTCTTAGTTTTGAGCAATTGTAACATTTTGTATACTTGTTGACATAGCAGAGTCTACTTAAGGCAACCACACTGCCAGCTGGTCTGTATTTCAGCCTCCTCACTTTTCCTAGTTAGGTTTTATATTTAAATCTCCAATCTGGGTTAGAGAGAGATGGCTCAGCAACTTACCAAATACTGCTCTTGCGAAGGACTTAGGTTTGTTCCAAGCACCAACATAGGGCAGCACAGGACAGCCTGTAACTCCTGTTCCAGGGGATCTAGCACCCTCTTCTGGCCTCCAAAGACACTGCACTCATGTGCATAAACTTAAACCTACACCCACACCCACACCTGTACACACTCACATATTTTTAAGAAATTGTGTTGATTTTTGGAACTGGAGAGATATGGAGTCTGCCTTCGTGTGTGTGTGTGTGTGTGTGTGTGTGTGTGTGTGTGTGTGTCCAATTTCCACAGCATCATATGTTGAAGAGTGTGTATGTTTTCTAACGTATTTTTAGCACTTTGTTGAAAGGCAGTTGGCCTCAGATGTGTGCATTTATTTCTAGGCTGAGTCCTGTTCCATTGGTCTAGGAGAGTCTGCTGAAGCTATTAATTTAACACCAATTATTTGTTTTTATGCATCCATGTCCCACAGGGCTTATCTGCTCGCAGTGAGGCTTATTGAAGTATTCCCCACAAATATCTATTTCTTTGTCTGAGTTGTTTTGGAAAGGCAACATTTTCCATTTCCATCACATTTCCAGTAACATTTTCTGTTAACCCCCAATAGTTTTCACTCCTGTGTAAAGACTGATATTCCAGGTACAGGACTTTCAGCCTCACCTAAAACAGTGTCGTTCAAATAGTTTTCTCCCTGTTTCAGGGGAAACTTAAGAAACGTGAAAGTTTTCCCTTTGTCACAAGCAGAGTGACTTCCCCATTGCTGTTGTCATGGGACCAATGCATGTTTGCTTCTGAAAAACTCTCTGACTAGATCATCAAGGTACTTTTCCATATAAAGAAAACTCCTTCCTTCACATGAATTCTGTTTCGAGTTGTTAATAGCATAACTTTATAGAATATGTATTATATAATATATACATATTTTTACAAGTACAGAATCAAACATGGCCATTTTCGCCTCATAGCTCCAGCAGGGTTGTCAAATTCAGTTGTCTAAAGTGTGTGTTATGTGACTCTAGAAGTCACGTTTACATTTTACACTATGTATCTGGAAAGCTGTAAAGTTCTATAGTCCTCAACCTACATGAACATATGTTCTAGGCCTTTCTAGGCTTTCCCCACCATCTCACTAATTATCTCTCACTGGCTCAATTCCACGTTCCTGGGGGAAAACATTAGGTCATCTGTTTGGGGTCAGTTGTCCAATCAGATAAGCTCAAGCTGCAAACGTCTTATTACAGACACATGGATCCAGACTCTCACTTTTTTGGGGGAGCCCGTCGGGGAGAGGGAAGCAGAGAATAGTTCCTAGGGAGACTAAAGCACTTGGGCTGCTGTTTAAAGTGTCTGCTCTGTAATCTCTGCAGGAGTTGAGTATCTGCCTAAATTCTCAAAGGCAAGGTCTTCATTCTAGACAGCACCCCTTAGCTCCTCTTCTCGGTCGGATGCTGGTTAAGTGCCTTGAGTGTCTAATCATGAAGAAATGCAGGCTTGACTTCCAGGGTTCCCTCCCACATGCTCCCCGGTTTCCATGGCGATCACTTAAAACCTAGCTTAGGGAACAGCTTCCCATGCCCATAGATCTACCTTCTTCTTCTTTCTGTGCATGGCTTCTTTGGAGTCCTGGGTTCACCGTGTCTGGCATCCTATCTAGTCTTTTCTTTACATGACTATTTTGGTGTTCTCTGAATAGGTGGAAGGTGATAGCCCTCATTCCATCCTTCTCCTTTGCACGAGCCAGGCCTTGGGTAGATATCTAAAACTCATTCTAATACTCCCCTCCCCACTTCTCAACAAATAGGGTCTAACGGGCAAAACTATGGGAGGTACTCTGTTTCAGAGGGACAGGAAAAGGAGTCTTATTCCTGAATTACTGTGTGGAGCAGGCATAACTGCCTACCTGTTATGCAGATGGGAAACCGATTTCTATTGTGTCTGAATCATTAAATAGCGTGGATCTCTTTTTAACAGCAGATCATCTATCCGAAGCAGTACAGAAACCAGTCTCTCGACAGGAACGAAAATGTGTGAAGATAAAAAAACTATATATATGTGAAAAGCCCAAACAGGTGGTGACAAAACGGGAGATGGAAAAAACTGTGTAGGTTGAAAAAATGAGGTGCTGTAGTATTCTGTGGCAGGGGCAGTCTGTCTTAACCTGGCTATCTGCCATCACGTCTAAGTCTAAGCAGGGATCTGCAGTTCTAGAGGAAGCCCTTAGAAAGAGACAGAATCTCAGAATTGTCATGTGCTCGAGTTCAACCCCTTGCTGCTTGTGACAAGTTATTACTAAAAAATGATTATCTTTGGCAATAAGTTACTAGTATAAACTATAAAAGAAGAAAAATAGAGAACAAAAAGAGTCCCAAGATTTAGAAAAGCTTGTTGACTCTGGATCCCAAATTGGGATTAAAGCAGGAAAAAAAAAAAATACACACACACACACACACACACACACGCACACACAGACACACACATACTGACATACACACACAGATACACAGACAGACACAGATACACAGACAGACACACACACACAGACATACACACACAGATACACAGACACACACACAGATACACAGACAGACAGACACACAGATAGACAGACACACACACCCACACATACACACGAGAGGAGAAAGACCATTAAAAATTAAATATTGCAGCTCAACCCTGCAGCAAAGTTCAAATTAAGGGCAGAGCCTCCAGTCAACCTGATTATTCCGATGGTCTAAAGGTGGCTGCTGCTAAGTCCAAAGAAAGCTATTGAGACAAGAAAGCAAATAATTTAGACTTCAGAGCTAGCTCTAGAAAAAGACTTTGGGTGTGGTCCCTGGCATTTGGAATTTGCTGGAAGCAAAGAAATGGGAAGGTTGTTGTTACTGAGGGAACTGTATTACAAAGATCCCAAGCTCAATGAATAATCTCTGATTGGTGAAACCCTTTCCTCTTGCCTTAAATTTGTCTGAGCAGAAAGAAGGTTCTGGAGGCTGAACAGTCTTCATGAGGATCACTCCAGAAGTGACCCATTGTTAATGTCCCATTTATAACGAGTGAGGAGGGACAGCTAAGAGAGTACAAACAGAGACAATAAAGAAAACTAGACAAGGAAGTCCCACCAGAGAGTAGGGCAAGGTATAGCAAGGGGCCCAGCCTGCCAGAAGCTTTACACTGCTTACTGTTAAGTAAAAACTATTTCCTTCTTGGTTTTTCTTTGTGTAACAGGTGTTTTAATTGCTATTATCAAGTTTCTGTTTCACCCTTGGTTAGTGGATGTGATAGAGCAGAAGTTCTCATCCCGTGGGTCTCCATGCCTTTGTGGGTCAACCAACCTAAGACCATCTGAAACACAGATATTTATTACATTATGGTTCGTAACAGTAGCACAGTTACAATAAAGTATCGACAAAAGTAGCTGTATGGCTGGGGGTGCGGTCGCGACAACACGAGGAACTGTATCAAAGTGTTGCAACTTTAGGAAGGTTGAGAATCACTAGCAGGGCAGTGGTGGCGCACACCTTTAATCCCAGCACTCTGGAGGCAGAGGCAGGCGATTTCTGAGTTAGAGGCCAGCCTGGTCTACAGCGTGAGTTCCAGGACAGCCAGGGCTATACAGAGAAAAACTTGTCTTGAAAAACGAGAGAGAGAGAGAGAGAGAGAGAGAGAGAGAGGGAGAGAGAGAGAATCACTGTGATAGAGGGACAGATAACTGATTTTTGGCCGACGTATTGCTGAATCATGAGAAGCTTACATATAAAACTGAGCAAGAGCTTGCATCCTCGTTATCTAGTGTCCTGGACTTTGAGCTAGACCTGAGAACTGGGCAAGAGTACTTCAGATTGTCTTCTGACAGAGGGAATGAATGTGGTGTCCTTCTGATAGAGGGAAAGGTGGTAATGAGCTACTGGTGTCCAGAAAAGCTATAACAGACCTACAACTGTTTGTTAAGGACTCCATTTGCTAAAGATCCATTCTATCATCATTGGACACACAGCATCCTGAGCTATAAAGGCAGTTAGTGCCATAAGCAAGCTACGCCATTGACAGAGACCAACATATCTGAGTCTTCCCACAGATCAGAATTAGTTCATCTCAGTAGAGCTATAAGCTATGATCCATTTCATCTTAATTTCACTTGGTGGTCGCAATTATGCAATCACCCATTCTTTATTCCATTCTTCTCATTTTTGCCCTTGAGGTATGCGTATGTGTTTCAGTGTGTCTCTGTGTATGTATTTCTGTGTCTCTCTCTCTGTGTGTGTCTGTGTATCTATGTGTGTGTGTACGTTTTTGTGTGTCTCTGTGTGTATGTGTTTCTGTATGTCTCTGCGTCTCTCTCTCTCTCTCTCTCTCTCTCTCTCTCTCTCTCTCTGTGTGTGTGTGTGTGTGTGTGTGTGAGAGAGAGAGAGAGAGAGAGAGAGAGAGAGAGAAGTTGGTGTTGGACACCTTCCTCAATTGGTCCACCTTATTTTTGAGACAGGGTTTTTTTGTGAACACTAGCTCACTATCTCACTGATTGGCTAGACTGGGTACCCATAAAGTCCTGCATCTGCCTCCCTCTCCTCACATGCTAAGGTTATAGATGCAAACCACTGCTCATAGATTTTTTGTGCTGGGCACCTGAACTCAGGTCCTCAAGCTTGTGTGGCAAGCACTTAATTGACTAAGTCATCTCCCAGCCCTTCATTCTTAATCATTAACATCTGTAGTACCCAACTGGGCAGTGGTGGCGCACGCCTTTAATCCCAGCACTCAGGAGGCAGAGGCAGGTGGATTTCTGAGTTCGAAGCCAGCCTGGTCTACAGAGTGAATTCCAAGACAGCCAAGGCTACAGAGAAACCCTGTCTTGAAAACCAAAACAAACAAACAACAACAACAACAACAACAACAACAACAACATAAACCATCTGTAGTACCCAGACCATTCATCATACTCTCAATAGCTGTATTTGGTAGCAGAGATTTAGAAAATAGGAGAGAGGCCATATACCTAAAGTAGAGTCAGTGCTAGTGCCAGAGACTCCGCTGCTGAGCCAGAACCATGTTATGTACTCACTGCAGGCTGTCAAGTTGAAAGGCCTGTATGCAGTTTTGAAATAGATGGTAGGCTCGTGTCAAAACAAGGACTTTCAATCTGACCAATTGGATCAGTTTAATCAGGATGAACTGAAGTCCCTCTCATAAATTCCTTGACAATTACTGTGGCAAAGATCATGGAGACTATTTGGAGGTGTCCACCAAATACGGCCACCAAGACGGCCAGCTGCCACGAACATGCCACATCTTAACAGTTCCTTTTATGTTTTAGGTGAGGGATTACATCAATCTTTTTAAAATTTTATTTTATATAAAAATTTGTTTATTGTATTGCTCTTATGCTTGTGGTGTGTGTGTGTATGTGTGTGTGTGTGTGTAAGGAGCCATAGCACCTCTGCAGAGGTCAGAGGATGACTTTCAGGAGGCTGTTCTTCTTCCTCCTTGTGGAGGCAGGCTCTCTCTGTTTCTGCCGCTCTGTGCACTCTTGACTAGTTGGATAATCCTGTCTCTGCCTCCCATCTGGCCATGAGAATGCTGGGATTACAGATGTGTATCACTACATCTGGCTTTTTTTTTTTTTTTTTTAAATGTGGGTTCTTGGGATCTAACTCAGATCATCGGGCTGATGTGGCAAGTGGTTTTACCAGCTGAGTCGCTTGTCAAACACTGGCATTTGTTGAGCTGTGTTTTTCTAAATTCAAGTACCCAGGGTGTCATTCTACAAACCCTTCATATAGTGTAGAACCATCAACTTGGGATCCCAGTGAGACCGACAGGACACAACACCGATTTAATTAGCAAAGAAGGATTTTTAATTAGACAGCTCGAGCTGGACCACCATGAAATGGTGATCCTGCAGGCAGAAATGATTGAACATTTAAGGGCAAAAACCACAAGCAGGTGGGGGCTTGGAAACTGGGGATTGGGAACTGTGTCAAGGCTTGCAATCCATAACCTGAAAATCAAGATGGAGTGAGTTATGCTGTCTTTTTAAGTATCTCATTAGCATGTCTGTATTTAAGGTCAATACGGGGTGCGCCATAAACTTAGATAAGCAGTAAATAATTTTGCATGCCCCATGCGCTATTTTGTCATGTCCTGCTGTTAGAACACTTTATGTGCTTTATCAGAATTTAAATTTAGATGTTGGAGAGATGGCTCAGTGGTTAAGAGCACTGGCTACTCTTCCAAAGAACCAGGGTTCAATTCCCAGCACCTACATGGCAGCTCACAACTGCATATAACTCACACACACCCTCACGCAGACACACATGCAGGCAAAACATTAAGGCACAAAATAAAATTTTTAAAAAGAAATTCAGATTTAACTGAGGATCTTGAAATTTATCTGAAAACCCTCTTGTTCCTTGATGACATAATAGACTTAAGGGGCCAGGCTGGGTGGTACATATTTATAATCCTAGCACACTTATGTTTATACATTTATTTATATATTATTTATATATTATAAAGAATTTATATATTCATATATATATTTCATTTATATATTTATTATATTTATAGCTCTAGGAAGCAGAGACAAGAACATATTCAGTCTGACATCAGTCTGGTCTATGTAGAGAGTTCTAAGCCAGCCAAGGTTATGCAGAAAAAATCAGTCTCGGGGGAGGAAGGGGAGGGAGAGGCTGAGGCATGGACCTAAGGCTTTACAATTTTAAGTAGTCAGTTTCGCATCACTGGGAATGGAATACCGGGCTTTCCATAAGCTTGGAAAGCACTCTTCCACAGAGCTACGGCCCCGGCCCATTAGGCTCATTTTTACGCCCAGGTAGGTGTGGTCTTGCTCTGCTCCATAGGACCATATCCATCTCTGTCTCCAGAGTTATACCAGATGAGCACTCGGAGGAGCCCTTTAGCAGACAGGACAGCTAGTACGCAGGTCAGCTCACAGCCTATCAGGGAGCCTGGTGCAAAAGTTCTGCATCAACAGCCAACAGTGACGACGTCAACCAACCAGATGTTTTGTCTCAAGAGTCCGAACCGTCACATGAGAGAATTAGTCAGCGGACTAGAGGCCAAAAGACACAGAGAGCAAGAGGCAGAAAGGTGAGCTCATGGCTCAGCAGAGGCCCTGAAAAGTAGCTCTGATGGGGAGGAAAGTCATGCGGGCTGCTTAGTGGCAGCAGGGGCATTGTGGGGCAGGCAGGGAGAGGGGTTGAAATTGCTGAGTTCTGGCAACCGCAGGACACCTGTGAGCCCTACTTTCGGGAGTCCAGAGCTAGCCTGCCGCTGGAAATGATCCACGGCAGTCCCGTTCCCAGACCCAGACCCAAGCTCTTTATAGCCCAGCTGGACCAGTCTGTTTGGTTTTTCCTGCCTCCTTGGCTGACCTTCCTTATTTCTGTATCTGTGCTTTCCGTGAACCACCATCATTGCTAGGATCAAGTTAACTTCACTGAGAAAGACAGGCTTCCCCGTCTGCTTGTTCTGGTCAATCCCCACCAGGGAAGGGAATTTTCATGTCCCTCACATCCATATTTTAGCATGAAGCAAAATTTCAAATGCCAACACATTCTGGTTCCAACTTGGAGCTTTGGACGCTTGTCATGTGCCACTGCCTACCTTTGAAAGAAATATCGGTTATGACATCAAAGTAGTGCTTGGCACAGGGCCTGGTACATGCTTGGAGACCAGTGAATAATGCAGAAGTGTCCTCTGCCTATGTCAGGTTGGATGCCTGTGGTGTTGTTGGAAACCTCTGAGTTCTAATGCCCAAACCACCTGCTTAGAAACCAGGCAAGCAATTCTGTCTTCAAGGGCCATGTTTTCTCCCCTGTAAATGAGGGTGTGATAGTTATTCTCTGTTAGAGCTGGTGTGAGGTTTAAAATAGCAGATGTGTGAAAGGCTGTACATAAGAAACCTTCTGAGATCTGAAGTGCACTGAGTAGGCGGAAGCTGCACTTTCTGTGAGAGTTTCACACGTTAACCTCTTCCAACTAGAAATCAAACGCACGTTAGAAGACAAGGCTCTTCCTGACAGAAAGGGCAGACATTTAGGGCCTGAGGAAGTGGCTCAGTGGGTAACAGCACTTGTATAATCATGAGGACCTGAGTTCAGATCCCCAGGGCCACTCACATTTAAACACTAAAACCAGATGTGGCGACGGTAACTCTGGTGCTAGGGTGGACTGAGACAGGAGGGTTGCTGGGGATTGTTGGTCATCAGACTAACAAAAGCATGAAAATAAAAAATACTTGCTCCAGCCTCAGAGAGGGTGAGGAACCGTTTCAAGGGAGTAAGACAGAAGGGAGGAGAAGGGAGGAGCTGGATGTACAGAAATCAGATGTTCTCTTCTGGCTTCTACATATACATATGCATACATGCACACATACATGCATGCATACGTGCGTATACCATAGTCTCTTGAGTGAGAACACACACACACACACACACACACACACACACACACACACACACACATGGCAGGCATTTATATTGGCCAGCTGGAGAGAAGTAAGCAGACTGTTTTGGTTGTTCGGCTTTCAGCTTACAATTTTCAGTTTTTGGAATTTAAAACTAAATAGAGTTATTTGCATTGTTTTTAAGACCCTCAGAAAGGAATACTATTATTGTCACACTACCTTGTTTTAAACAAACCACAGTCAAATTTTTACAAAACACCCCTTTAATGAACTCCATGTCTTGACAGAGAAGAAAGAGAAAATGTAGTTCTTGTGGAATGGATTGGTTCTCTGTGGCCCTGCACAGCTGCAGAACGGAGCCCTGCTGTAACCTCTGCTTCGGCTCAGTACAGACTCTGGAATTTCCAAAATGTCATAACAGCGTGCCTTCAAAATTGTACGCCCAGCCCCTGCACCCCCCAGTGTGTAATATTGTCAGGATGTTTTATCTGCTGCCATAGGTTGCGCACATGATGAATCCATTTCCCCCAACAAACCATCACATATGTCCACACTGCCTATAAATTTTGAATCCTGACAGCTCTGCAATTATCCTCTGACATTTGGATTGGCCTGGGTTGAGTGTAATCGGAGGGTGATGTTCTCCAAGAATAAAGGAGATGTCACTCTTCCGTCCCTGATGGGTCCCTCCTGGAAACGGTGATGTCAGACACATGCAAGGCTTAACCTTGCTGGAGAAAGCCTCATATATTTCCCTCAGGGCAGAGAGATTGAACAGGACTGATGTGTAAATATCCCATCTCTGGAGGTGATAGCAAGGTCACCATGTACTTCGGTTTGGCTTTGTAATAATACATCTGGCATCAATAGACTTTCTTTCCTTCTCAAGTACTTTCCTGCTTGTGATCCCATTTTGCCCTCACAAGAGGAGGGTAGGGAGCCGGTTTCCCTGATCTGGTTCAGGGCAGACTTTCGAGCTTTGTAAAACAGTGCTGAAATCATTTCTGGCTGCTCAGGGCAGTGTGGACGTAAATAGGGTAAAGTGCTTTGGAAAACAGAGAGGCTGTGAACAAGAACAGGCTGGGAGCAGCCATTACACACCCTTGAGCTTGCAAAGATAGAAGGAACATAGGTGATACACAGTAAAGAGATGCTCATAAAGACCAAGTATGGTGGTCCACGCTTGCAATCCCCAACTGGGATGAAGGATCAGAAGATCAGGCTCATTTTCTGCTACGTAGAGAGTTTGAGGCAAATCTTGGCTACGTGAAACCCTGTCTCAGAAGAAAAAAAAATTTTAATCAATCTTTACTTGTGAAGACAGATGACTTATGGGGATGGACAAGACAGTAGTGGGCTCAGATTTTAGTTCCCCACTTCTAGAGATATGGAACTAGAGATCATGCCATTGCTGGTGTTGGCTCAATCTCCTCTTTCACTCACAAAAGTAGATCACTCGCAAGGAAGAAAAGTGTTATGATGAGAGCAATTTTGCTTCCAACTTATTTTACACAGATTCAAACTTTGAATTTGTATTTGCTCACGTGTGTAACAAAATGCTGACCAAAATTGACTGGAGGGTGGTTTGTGGAATAAACAGGTAGGCAGCAGTGCAGGCTTCCGTCAAATGGATTCCTCGGGACCTAGACTCTCCATCCTTAGCATCTGTTCTTTTGTCGTACTGACGTTGACAAGTTGAGTCTCTCAGTGAGTGATAAATGGCTCCTGGCAGCCTTAGGCTTGTGTCTCCAAATCTTAGCACCTTCCAAGAAAACAGTTTTCTTCCCTTAATGATTTCCACAGAAGTCCCAGGACTAAGACTCCTTGGACTGACTTGGAATCCCTGCTGGAGAGACATTGTTTCCAGGCAATGGATTTTCGATTAGCTGGGGCTGCATCTTTTCTCTATTACACTTTCTAAGATAGGGGTTAGGGTTTGAAATGGGCTCAGCCTCATTTGAACCGTGTGGATCGAGGCTGGGTGTGGGTAATCTCTAAAGGAGAATGGGAAGGATGTCAGCAAATAGGGAGGCTGGGGAGACGGCTCAGCGGTTAAGAATGAAGAATGTGCGGCTCTCGCCGAGAACCCGAGTTCATTTCTCAGCACCCATGCTGGTTGGCTGACACCCATGTGTAAATACGGCTCTGGGGAGGGCTGGTGCCTCTGGGCGCACATGCACAGAACCTCTGCGCTCTTACATACACATGATTAAAAATAAGAATAAATCTTTCAAAGAAAAAGTGCAAGTAGAATGGAGTTGAAGATTTAACCCTTCTTTAATTTTCCTATTCCCTGCTTATTTTATCTAGATTATCTTCCTTCTCTTCCAGACCTGTCCTCTCTTCCCCTCGACTCTTTCTACTTGTGAGGCTTTCCTTTGAGTTTTCTAGTAGTGTTTTAGGGCTTTTCAATTCCATCTTCATTCAACTTGAGGCCCCTTCGGTGTTTCCTTCTCCTTGCTCAGTTCCATTTTTAAGCCTTGGATTGTTTTTTGCCATTTCCATCAGCCTGGTTTGTGTTTTCTTGAGCCTTAATGGGGCAGACGCTCTCCTTAAGACCCCTTTCTTTCATTTCCTTGAGCTGTTTCTTCGTGTCGTCTTCAAACTCCTTGAGTTCTTTGATGAAGTCCATGATTGTTCCTTTAAATTCCATTTCCGGGGGTCCATCCAGATAATTCTCATTGGCAAACATTTCTACAGGACTGGGATGTTTTGGAGGGGTCGTACTGGTTTGATCATGTGCACATGTGTGTGCATTCATGCGTTCGTGTGTGTGTGTGTGTGTGTGTGTGTGTGTGTGTGTGTGTGTAAGTGTTTCTGATGAGATCTGGGCATGTGGACTTCATCTGGTGGCCTGGGCTGGTGTACAGAATGCGAGGCCGGGTACAAGCCTGGGGTATAGGTGTAGATTTTGCTGGGTGGAGAGGTTGGAGGTGGTATGGTAGGGGTCAATGGCTGGCAGTTAGGCAGAGTAAGGCTTTGCAGAATCCTAGAGGTAGGCTGGGGATAGGGATGGCTAGATTAGGGTGTGTGGGTACCTGTGAAAGTCAGAAGAGGGTGTTAGATTGCCTGGAGCTGGAGGTACAGGCAGTTACAGGCAGTTACAGGCAGTTACAGGCAGTTACAGGCGATTGTGAATCTCCTAACATTGGTGCTGGGAACCAAGCTCAGGTCTAAGGAGCAGCAGCTATGCCTAAGTGCTCTGTGTAGTGGGTTGGCCTGATGTTACTTGTATGCAAATGCTAATATTGCCTTCCCCTACCCCAGACTGGTTGCCCTAGAGAAGAGAGCTGTTCCCAAACAAGATGTTGAGTGACCCCGCTCCCAAGTTATTTCTGACTGGTAAATAAAGATGCCGACGGCTAATAGCTGGGCAGAAGAGACACAGGTAGGGTTTAGTTTCATGGGCTTGGGGTCGGAGGAGAACCACGAGGGAAGAAGGTGAAGGAGGAGGAAGGAGAAGCCGCTATGGGTTAGGTGCGTCATGAAAAAACGTGGCCCTGAGGGCTGGCCAATTGGAGTTAAGAGCAGCCCAGATGAAACAAAGTTGTAGCGTTGACTCTTAGGCTACACAGTTTTTAAAAATGCATTGGCTACTCAAAGGCTGGCAGTTCTAATCTTCTTGCCACTAGCATACTTCCCCCTCTGGTACTCCTGGCTCAACATCTTCTAAATCTACCTTTAACTTTGCTGCCTTGTAAACTGCCAAACTTTGGGCAGCCCTTCTGGGGCCACTTTCCCTTTCCGCTTACATTTCGGATGATCTTCCCTCTGCTGCTCTAAATCTTTTCTGTCTCCCACTGCATCACGGCGATCCCCGCCTCTCCTAGCCAGAGCAACTCTAAGGGTCCTGCCCTGACTCCCTTTGCCCAGCCATTGGCTGCTGGCATCTTTATTGATCAATCAAAAACCAGTTAGGAACAAGGACCTTTATTTAGCATGTGGACACACGGATTCCTGATCAAAGCATTGGGACCAATATCCAACACATAGTAAGTAGTAATAATTCAGGATTATCGATGGGAAAATAGATTCTAGTAGCACAGAGGCTAGGTATCTGCCCAGCTCTAGTGCTGTTTAAGGCTTATTGTAAATATAAAGGTTGATGTGGTTTTTTATTCTGGACTAAATGGTCAAAGATGGGGTAGGAACTCCAGGTTGGGATTAAAAAAACAGCTCTGGGCCATTTTCTAGCTCTATTATGGAGTCTAAGAAGACAAAACTAATATGGTAAACCATTATAGTAAACCAGGTGCTTGGATGGTGACTGAGCACTGATGATGACTGAGCACACATGAAACACCTTCCCAATGGGTTGTGCTTTACCAGTGTTAGACCTACGTGGCTAAAAATCGCTAATCTAATTCAACCTTCTCATTTTCAAGGTGTTACTGCTGTCTAATAAGTTTGTTTTGGGAACAAAGAGAAGGAGTTTGACCCCTGATTCTGACACTTCCATAGAGATTTTCTCTTATATGTTTGGTTGTGAGCATAGCCTTTAATGACTAAGCCATCTCTCCAGCCCAATAGAGATTTTCTCAATGTTAAGAGACCAGCACAGAGGCTTCTCACAAGTTTCTCGCAAGATGCTGACCTTCGGAAGGTGACAAGGCCTGCTTTGCAGAGGCACAGTGTATGCTTCTTGGTGTGGAAAACCAACCCACAAAAAGTTGAATACTTTTTATGGCCAATGACCAACAGGGATGGGAAAAGGGGGTATGTTTTATCACCTGGATTTAGAGACAGGGACATTGAAATAAAGACTCAGCTCATGTGTAAGCTGAAAAGCTAGATAGTATCATGTTATATAAAATTTGAGGTGCTTCATGAGGCTTGCTATTCCTGCAGGCCTCTAAAATAATCAGCTATGACATCAGGGAGTTTCATGAAGAAATGTAGTTTCGCTAGACCACTTCATTATCCAGAAGCTAAAGTAGAGCTAATGACCTTTTAGGGCTGAGTTCACTTCAACAGTTACTGAGGATCTAATAGTAAGTGTGTCACTGGGGACGACTTTGGTTGCAAGTAATAGCTTCAATTCCTACCATATTAAAACCAAAAAAGGTTTATTCTTTTTTGTTTACATATATGTATATGTATATATATTTATTTATTTATTTATTACTAGGGATCCATCCCAAGCTCTCATGTATACTAGGCATGTGGTCTACCATCAAACTATGCCTCATCCCTCCCCCAGAGAATTGGTTAACAACCCCAGTGGTCTTGTCTGCCAGGCTTGATGTAATAATAGTTCAACCAATGCTACCAAAGACCTAACTTCTCTCTTGTTCTCAGATTTCCAGGGTGCCTAACTTTATCTTGTCTTATCTGCTGCCCATTGTTCATAGAATGGCTTCTAGAGTGTTCCTTGCTGGCTTCCAGAATTTTCTCATCCTGTTTACACACAGAGCAAGAAAGTAGCTTCCCCGGAGTTTATACAAACAAAGCAGTTCTTTCCCAGTGAGCATCACCTCTCGTGGGATGTGGCAGGGATGGTAGGAGATGAATGTCCACCTGCCATGAAACAAACTTCTTGGCCAAGGGGAGGGGCTGTGCTGATAGCCATGCCTGGTACCGTTCTCCAGGGGCACATGGTGTGTGTGTGTGTGTGTGCGTGTGTGTGAGGAGAGACAGACAGACTGACAGACACAGAGATGAGAGAGATGTGTTTTTGTTTAGGAGTGTTTTGTTAATGAGTAGACTGATACCAAATATTTGAAAATGGCAAGAAAATGGCATTGTAAGTGGAGAGAAAAGAATTTGTGTTTTGGATCTATTGTATTTGAAACACCTGCAGAATGTTTGGACAATGCTGTTGAGGTTTCAGGAACCAGGACTCAGAAAATCAGACTTGGGTTGAAGAGATCAATGTGGAAGTTGAAAATGGTGGAGGTGGGTGGGCTCAAGATGAGAAGGGGACCTGATCCCTACAAGGATAGGAGGGAGAAGAGGCAACTCAGAATTGCCCAAAAGTGTCCCAGAAAAGCTTCATTAGAAAAGAAGTCCCAGAAAGAGAGAGGACCGTCACAGAAATGGACCCTTAGTTGGTTCAGTGCCATTCAGCGTCTAAGGGTTGCTAGGGTCTAGAGCAATTGATGAAGTAGAGGAGTCAGTGCGGAGCAGTGGGAGCCATGTGTTCGAGGCAGAACCTGGAGGTGAAGGAGAAAGAGAACAGAAAGAAGGAGGATCAGTCCTGCCTGTCTCCTGAAAGGCTTTACAGAGAGATGGCAGGTGTCTCTTTTATTTATCAGAACGTTTCACCTCCTGTCTTTGGCTAGGTTGTGTGGGGAGGCAGATGTGGGATCTACTTCACATGCTAGATGCAGCATAAGAACCCCAGACACTTCCTCTTCCTTGAGCAGGAAAGACTGACACCACATCAGGGTGTCTTCTGCAACGCACTCAGGAGCCAGCTAAGTTCCTGCTTTTGCTGTTCTCAATGATCCAGCCTAGGGACATCTTCCAGGAGCAGATGGGACATCTTGTGTGATAGAGGCTATCCCTCTTTATCTTCATCTCTCACCTTACCCTAAAGAAAGGGGCCAGAGCCCCTCCATACCCTATACAAGTACTTCCTGGACTGCCTAATGTGTAGACAGAGCACTGAGGCATGATGTCCGGATCCCTCAATCTCTAGTTTGCTCCTGTCGTTGTCTTGCAACATCACTATCATCTGTCAAAAACTCATCATTAGATCTGGGATTTAAAAGGAAACCTATCTTTAATAGTCTTCTTAGCCCTTTACTGCTGTGTCTTCTTGTCAAAGGGGCCCCTATAGCCTCTTTTGTTTGTTGTTGATAGTGCCCCAGTTGGCACTGCCCTATCCCCAATGCTGTCTCACAGAAACTTCTGTACAGGCCCTAAGGGACAAGGTTTGGTGATAGGGCCCATGTCGGAGGTGTCCCCAGCTCAGCTTCTGCTCTTTCACCTTCTGCTAGTCTGTTATCTCTTCAGAGGAAGTCTCACCACTGAGCTTCCGGCCTACCTAAGGGAAAGCTAAGTTCAAGGCCCTCAGGAATGCTGTACTCAATGCCTTTAGTTAGTGCCCCCAGGCATTGCTGTTCCCTCTGACTGGTGGAATATGTTACCTCTCCAGATTCCGGTTGGGACCTGCACTGTGGAATGTTGAACCACCACAAGAGCAGCAGGAGGATTATAGGGAATGACAGAGAGGCCTCAGAGGGCTCTGAATACTTGGCCAGGACTAAAGTCTGCCCTCAGCTGGGTCTTAAGTGAGGACTTGTGCCACAATAAAGCTATTAGCTTCTTCCTGGAATCCACATTCTACCTGGACCTTGAAACCAGAACATCTGCTACTTAGGGTTCCAAGTGCCCCGGGCTGTGTTTTCTCCAGTTATTTTGAACCAGAAACTGTTGTTAATAGGAATTTGTTTGTGATGATTCTCTTCTGGGCTCAGCACTGACTGATCTGTTAGGCCACACAAGTAGACTTTCCTTGTTTTTAATTCTTTTCTTATGCTAATGGATCACGTCCAAAGACAAGACTCATAGAAGTCAAACAGAAAACCAATCAACCGCTGTACTCTGCTCTGGAAGAAATCTAATCAAAACAACGTCAGCGTAGCCTAAAGTTATACTGTCCCATGTGGTAGCTGCTAGCCACAGGCAGAAACTTTTAGTCATGCTTATCACTGCAGGTGTAAAATAGTCATCTGTGACTCAGTGGCTGCCACACTGGACAGGGCAAAATGAACAGTCACTCTGGGGAAAGTTTCACGGGACAGCCTAGAGAAGACACACTACCTTCTGAGGTATAATCCACCTTGGACCTAATTAAAGAGGAAGGGAAGGGTCCTTAGGTGGGAGGAGCTGTGCTCAGGAATGACCTAGCTGTTGGGCCGTCTCCCAGAGACCAGGACCATCCAGAGTGCAGAGTGCAGAACCGATGCTGTGAACACCATTGGTCTAAGGGTACTGGGTACCATAACCATAGTTACCCACTCTATCTGAAAACACTGTAGAGAAAGGAAGTTGGACCCTAGTCATTCCCCTCAATTCAGATCCCTAACCTTCTGTGTACCTGGTTATTGACAAATGCCTACGTGCCAGACGCTCCTGAGTTCAACTGCTTCTTGAACTTGACTCTTATTTCCTACAGTGAGACGCCTGTAAGTAAGTATCTGAATGTCTTCAAATATGTTTTAAATAGGGATGATCATTATCCTTGAGGGGTGGTTCCAAGGTTCCAAGGAATATCACTTACAAAGGAGTGTCACAGATCCTGGCAAAATGAACATGGCGACTTTATGATCTAGTTTCTTATGCTGTTTACAGCATGTTTGCTGTTGTTGTTTCTGCTCCCTTCTTAATTTAAGATGTTTTTGTGTGACTGAGTTCATCAAACAATTTTTTTAAGAATATATGTTTTGGCCAGGCATGGTGGTGCTTGCTTTTAATCCCAGCACTAAGTAGGCAGAGGCAGATGGATCTCTAAATTCAAGGTCAGCCCGGTCTTGTGAGTTCTAGGGCAGCTAAGGTTGTTACACAGAGAAATCCTGTCTCAAAAACAACACATGCACACACATGTACACACATGCACACACACACACACACATGTTTTATGTCTCTTATATAAGAAATTAAAAGTTTTCTTTGTTGGCCTTACTCCTTAAGTGCTAAGATTATAGACATGTGTCACCACACTTGGTTCATTGGGACTGAGAATCAAACCCTGGGCTTTATGCATGCCAACCATGCTTCTACCAATTGAGCTATATCTCAAGCCCAGATCCAGTACTCTTTAAATTGGGCCCAGTGGTGGAGGCTGTAATCTCAGCAAGTTAGGAGATTAAGGCAAGAGAATTCCCAATTCATGGCATCCTGGGCAGTGGAGTTGTAGTAGCAATTCCTGATTGTCAACTTGACTATATCTGGGGTGAACTACAATTCAGAATTAGAAGGCTCACCTGTTATCCGGATCTTGATTCTGGAAGATACAATTTTCTGACCTGGATCTTGGCATGGAGATCTCGAGGCATAGTGGCCATGAAAAGTTTAGGCCCAGGCAAAGTAGTATACACCTTAATCCCGGGACACTGAAGCTAGGAGATCCCTGAGTTCAAGGTCAGCCTGGGACAAAGCAAGTCTCAGATCCAGGTGTGGTGGTAAACACCTTTAATCTGGGACATATCTTCTGCTGGAGACCTTTTGGAAGAAGGAAGATTTACTCTTCTTCACCTTCATGCCTTGTGGTGTTGACAGAGCAACTGACAGATCCTTGGACTTCCGTTCACAGCTGCTGCTGACCATTGTGAAGTTGGACTACAGACTGTAAGTCATTAACAAATTCCTTTACTATATAGAGACTACCCATAAGTTTGGTGACTCTAGAGAACCCTGACTAATACAGTAATGCAATCCTGTCTCAGAAATAAAAATGAAAAAAAAATTGAGGATTTAGCTTAATGGTAGAACTCTTGCTTAGTATATGAAGACCCAATGTTCAGTTAATCCCTAGCATTGCAAAAAAGGAAAAAAAACCCAAAACAAAACAAAAAATGGGGGAAAGGAAGAGAGGAAAAACAGGAGTCAGTCTGTGGTCTCCTGTATTTTCTTTAAAAGCATGTTAAAGCATTCTTCCTTTGAAATATATCTACAGAAAAGTGCATGGGTTATGAGTTTTTACCCAATTAATACATCTGTACAACAAGACTAGTTCAAGAAAGAATGCCATTATGGATTGGTAGGTTAATATAGTAAAAATGGCCACCCCACCAAGTCTTCAACCTACAGACTCAATATAGTCCTCATCAAAATTCCAACACAATTCTTCAGAGAAATCGACAGGACAATTTTTAGCTTCACGTAGCAACACAAAACACTCAGGATAGCTACAGCATTCCTGAATGATGAAAGAACTTCTAGAGATATCACTATTCTTGATCTCAAATTGTGCTACAGAGCTATACTAATAAAGCCAGCAGGGTATTAGAACAAAACCAGACACGTTGATCAATGGAATCAAATTGAAGACCCAGGCATAAATCCACACACCTATGGGCACTTGAATTTTGGTAAAGAAGTTAGTTATACACATTGGGGGGAAAAGACAACATCTTTAACAAATGGTGCAGGTCAAATTGGATGTCTGTATGTAGAAGAATGCAAATAGATTCATACTTAACCATCCCACACAAAACTCAACTTAAATGGGTCAAAGCTCTCAGCATCAAACCAGATACAATGGCCCTGGAAGAAAAGAAAGCAGGGGAATAGCCTTGAACTCGTTGGCACAGGAGAAGACTTTCTGAACAGAACTCCGATAACAGGCATTAAGAGCAACAATTAATAAATGGAACCGCATGAAACGGAAGAGCTTTTGTAAAGCTAAAGACACTGCCAGTAGACAAATCAGGAGCCTGAAGAATGGACAAAAAAAGGTTTTTACCAATTCTACATCTGATCGAGAGCTGATCCAAAGTATATGTTTACAAAGCTGGACATCAAGAAAACAAATAACCCAATTTAAAAATGGGGTACAAATTTAAACAGATAATTCACAGCAGAGGTATCTCAAATGTCTGGGAAGCACTTAAAGATATGTTCAACATCCTTAATCATCTGGGAAATTCGAATCAAAACTACTTTGAGATTTCATCTTACACAGATCAGAATGGCCAAGATCGATAACAGAAATGCAGCTCATACTGGCAAGGATGTGGAGCAAGGGAACACGTATCCATGGCTGGTGGGAGTGCAAAGCTATACAGTCACTGTGGAAGTCAATGCAGTGGTCCCCAGGAAGATGAGGATCTAACTATTGAAGTCCCAGCTATACTACTCTTGAGCACGTACCCAAAGGATGCTTCACAATCATGTTCATTGCTACACTATTCTTAATAGTCAGGATTGGAAACAACCTAGATGCCCATCAATGAATGAATGGATTAAAAAGTGGTACATTTACTCAGTGGAATATTACTAAGCTGTTAAAAACACGAAGTCATGAAATTTGCAGTTGAATGGATGGAACTAGAAAACATCATCCTGGGGAGGTAGCCTCAAACTCAGAATGACAAATATGGAATGTATTATCCCATCGGTGAGTGTTAGCTGTTAAATCATTGATAAACAAGCTGAGATCTGTATAACCACAGAGGTTTGGTAGAAAGTAAGGAATAGGGGTGGGCAGGGGATGGATCTCCGTAGGAAGGGGAAGTAGGATGGATAATTCTGAATGGGTGAAGGATTGGGGACTGAGGTGGGAGGGTAAGTGGGGAGGAGAAGTGAAGCGAAGGTTGAAGGAGGGAATACAGGAGGAAGGAGGACCATCTGAGTGTTGCATGGAAATCTTATGCAGTAGATGCTTATGTATATGTGTATGTGTATGTGTATGTGTATGTGTATGTGTATGTATATGTATATGTATATATAATCAAAGGGATCTAAATGAAATGCCAAATAACTGAGGCAGAGCCCCAACTGGTACTCTTGCTGCCAAATGAAGCTTCCAGTACTGGGAATGGGTTACATATAATTGAGTTGTTGGCCAAAGGGGTCCCATGGGAACCCCCAAACAGCTCAGGCTATTGCCAAGGCAATTGGTTGCTTCCTATAAACTGACAGTGGGGCTCTATTGGTGAAGAGAACACTACACCATTCATTGAACACAGAGAAGTCATGATGGTGCCTATGTAGAGCTTTCACCCCTGCTAGTGCTCTTGGTCCTGGAAAGGGCTCTGCATGCCACCAAAGGAAAAAGAGTAGCCACCAACTCAGCTACAAATCCTTTGGTTTATAAGAGAGACTTGCTAGCAAGATATGCTGGTGCAGTCATGACACCGAGTTTATGGGAGTAACTAACCAATGTCTGATTTGAGTTAAGGTCTGCTCCATGAGATGGAACCTATACTCAGCACTGCTTGAGAGGCACAGAACCTGAGACTAGATAGGCCAGGAACATAGGGTTAAACCAAATACTACTGCTCTGCTAAAGGCACATAACAATAATATGACTTCTAACAGCATGATGCTATACTCATAGATCTGTGCTTTGCTTAGCTATCATCAGAGAAACTTCCTGCAGCAGAGGGGAACAAATACAGAGATCCACTCCAGACATGATGTAGAATAAGAGAACTTGGGAGATTCAGCCCTGAGAGGGATGTCACCACCAAATCTCTCCCCTCAGGGCTCAGGGAACTCTGCAAATGAGAAGGCAGAAAGTATAAGACCTAGAGGGGACAGAAGACACTAAGGAATCAAGGCCTTCTAGACACAGTAGGTGTGGTGTACATACAAACTCAGAGAGACTGAGGCAGCATTCACAGGAGCTGCGTGAGTTGGATGAGATCCTAGAGCTGGACGGAGAAGTGGACACATGCCCCAATCTCTAACCTAGACGCTATCACCAGTTCATAGCCATGGCCAAGGAAAAGTTAGTTTTCTCCAAAGAGTTCACTGGGTAACCAACCACTCTTAAGGGTAGTCCTCATGGCCAGTAGTAGGGCATTAAAAAAAGCATATATATATATATACTTTTTTATATTATATATATGTATAATTATATATATATAATCAGATCCTTTGCATATATATTATGGCTTTGTTTTTGTTTTTTAATGTTATTTCTGCATCTCTGTATGCATATGTATTTGTCTCTGTGTCTATATGTGCTTCTTGTGTTTTTTTCTTTGTTTCTGTTTCTCGTTTGTTTGTTTTGTCATATTCTGATTTTTATTTATATTATCTTTATTATTATTATTATTATTATTATTATTATTATTATTATTTAGATGTTTGTTTTCTAGTGAGAGACTGGAAGGGTGTGGATCCATATGGTAGGGATGGGTGGGAAGAACTGGGAGGAGTAGAGGGAGGAGAAACATAATCAGAATATATTGTATGAAAAAATATTAGAGAGAGAGAGAGAGAGAGAGAGAGAGAGAGAGAGAGAGAGAGAGAACGAATATGAGAATATGACTCAGGAGCCCTGGCTATCTTTAGTCCCAGGGCCTATCTCTCAGACTCCTTCACTCACGTGTCCAGGAGTGAGGATGGATGAGTGTGTTATCTCATTCTTAAGGCTTTCTGTTTCTCAGCCCTGTGGATCCACAACAGTGCACTTATCCAGTCTATGGTCAAAGTTTGAACATGACGTTTCTGCCTCAAGCCTGTGGGTTGAAGCCTAGCTCTCTGGTTGTGGCGCTGTTTTGGGACATTCTGAAAACTTCAGGAGCTAGCTAGGCTCTGGGTAGAAGTAGGTCACTGGGGTGTGTTCTTGGGTGTATCTTGTCCCACTTCTCTATTTCCTGGCCTACCACAAGGTGAAGATACTTCTTGGCCGTCTGATTGCACTGCCATGTTGCTCTGCTTCCCAACCAAGAATCACAGAGCCAAGCGTTCATAAACCGAGTCTTCCAAAACCACCAGCTGAAATGAATCCTTCCCCATTAAAATCATTTTTGCCAGGCATTTTGGATGCTATGCAAAGGCAAG
The DNA here is from genome assembly GCA_019843965.1 of Rhynchomys soricoides. NCBI lineage: Eukaryota > Metazoa > Chordata > Mammalia > Rodentia > Muridae > Rhynchomys > Rhynchomys soricoides. The sequence goes on from JADRCH010000089.1 coordinate 8,021,671, forward strand.
TAACCTATACCTTTTAGGGGCCATCGGGTAGGTTTTCACTTCTTTGGCCATAGGAACAGAGCAGGAATAGGAATGCACGGGCAGGTGTTTCTGTTGAGTGTGTCCTTCCATCTGTAAATAAGCACACACTCATGCTTGTGCAAGCAGCCCTGATGAAACCAGGTGGGCCACAAAAACCTCCAAACAATGGCTTGGAAGGTTTCACCATGAAGTGCTGCCCTCATGGAGCCGCAAATGCACAGGGGCATCCAATTTTGAACTTGAACCTCTGGGGCCAGAGCCAAAATAATCTGCCTTTTATTTCCTGAGTAGCCTGTAGCAAGTAGCTCCCAACCATCTGTAATGGGATCCGATGTCCACTTCTGGTGTGTCTGAAGACAGTGACAGTGTACTTACATACATTAACTCAATAATTCAAAAGGAAGAAGTCTACCTTAAAGAAGAATATTAAATGGCACGACACTATTATATGTACATAGTGCCATATTTTTTTAAATTTTATTTTTCTATTTGCCAGTATGCCTTGAGCTTAGTTCTAAAGCTTAAGCCCACTTTCAGCTGCCAGGTAGATGAGACAATATTTTTTCCATATGTTTGTGTGCATGGACGTGTGCCTGTTCATGTGGAGGAGGGAGCTAACACAGAGTCTCCAAGGTCACTCTCTATCTTGCTTATTGAGTCGGGGCTCTCATTTGGACCCAGAACACATCTATAGGACAGGTCTGGCTGGCCAGCTTGCTCCAGAGATCCCTTGTCTCTGTCTCTAGAGCATTGGACTTATAGGTGTGTCACCATGCCTACCAGGCTGTCAGGTGGGTCATGGGGATCTGAACTTTGGTCTTCAGGCTTTCATTAGCAAATGCTTTATCCACTGAGCCATCTACCAACCCCAAGAAAAATCTTCGGAGTTTTTTTTTTATCTGTTACTTCTCTCCAATAATTTAGACCCACATGACCCCTCTCCCACTGAACTTCAAAGGAAGGAGGGTGACCTCCTGGTGCTGAGGTCACATAACAGCAGCTGTTTGTTTGGCTCTCTCTGTTTAGGCTAGGGCTGCTGGGGCCTCTTTGTGACAGAGCTGAGACAGGTTGTTTTCACAGCTGTGCTGCACTCTAACCCCTGAGCTGTCCTCCCTCTCTGGGTACACTCGGTTTGCTGGTGAAGAGAGGGAGTCTAGAGTGTAGATCTTGCGCTCCTACGCGTTTTCTGAGCTCATGTCCCTCCCACCTTCACCCAGGGACCCCTGAAGCTGGTTTGAATAGCGAGCCAACAATCCAGGAAAGGTGACTGTTTAGCATAACAGCAAGGCCTCCCGCCCCTGGGGTGAGGGGCAACGGACTCTGGTGTGTGCAGGTGTGCCTTGCTTCCTACAATGAGGGCATTGACAGAACCTTAGACTGATGGGACCACATGCTGGTCGGGGCCATCACCTCATGTTTTGGGAGAGCAAACTGCTTGTCTCATAAGTTCAGGCAAATAGACGGTCTCCAAAGATGACGCCTGCTGTGACAGCATATGATTTACCAAGATGTAGAGACTTGAGGTTTTTTTTTTTTAATGCCTCATGGGAACAGAGTTCTTTCTGTACACCAGACAGTAAAATGTGCTTTTCTGGTTCTTTTTCTTTGTTCTTTTGAACAGCCTCCGGAGTTGGGCATTTCTTCCCTCACGCCACTGAGAGGAAAGGCAAATTCCCAAAGCATCCAAGGCTAGTAAGAATCAACCAGGCATCTGGCGTTCAGAACTCCTCTTGGAGCCTGTGACCCTATTGAAGGCGTAGTTCTGGTCACTTCCGAGGATCAAAAGAAAGCTGAGGATGGGCAGTATTCTTTCACACCCCCTCTGTGAGTGTGAGGGACCGGGCCAGGGGCAGCAGCCTTTGCTTTGAGAGCTGCCGCACTGCGCAGGATCTGGAGTCCACAGGACTTGTGGGGCTGCCAGACTTGGGCGCCCCTCCCTTAGTGATGGTGAGGAAGGTGCGGCACCGCAGAGCACTTTCTGGAAACATTGCCAGCTTCTCGCAGGAGACGAGGTGAAGGGTTTCCGGTCAAAGAATGCACACGGTTCCCAGACCTAACCTTGAGGGAACTTGGGCAACATGCTGACTTTCTTCCTCTGCAGAGGTCTTGCTGGGTCTGCTGCTCCTTTTGTGAATGTAGGCCAAAGGGAGGGCCCACAGAGCCCGCCCTTAAGCCGTTGTTTCTCTGACAGGCCTGCAAGCAGGCAAAGATTTGTTGCCTGTGGTGTTCATTTGTCTGATATCTCTTCTCTCCGGCTCCCTCTCTCCTACTTTCTCTCCTCCTCTTCATCTCCCCAGAGCTCTGTATAGTGAGAGTACTGAAGTCAACCGATGCACCAACACCTCACCTAAGTCCCATTATCTGGGAAAGTGTCCTAAATTCAGAACTTTCCAGGAAATAGGTGGGCAAGTAGGACAACACACAAGCCTACTGGGCCAACACTGGACTGTATTACTCTACTCTAGATGGTTTTATTGTAATTTTAAAATTTTTTTTGTTCGTTTGTTTTGTTTTTGAAACAGTCTTACATAGCCCAGATTAGCCTCAGATTCACTGTGTAGTTAAGGGTGACCTTGAAGTCCCGATCCTTCTGCTTCCAGCCTCTAAGTGAGTACAGAAATGCACCATCACATCTGAATGATGTGATGGCTACACTTCAAACAGTAGCCATAGGCCTGAAGTCAATGAATATTTTGAATATCCATTTGACATAAGGTCCATGAAATTTCTTTGTTTTGTGAATTGGCAAGCTGTATTAGTTAAATCTCCATTCTTATAATAAAATACAAGAGACTGTGGGTTTTTTTTTAAAGAACCTTTTTAAAAAAGCAGGCCTTTGCTCAGCAGTCTTGAAGGCCTGTAGGTAAATGTATCACATCGACACTTCAGTGTGCAAGTCAGGATTGTGTGGTGAGACAGGAAGCTAGAAAGTAGGGAGAGTCAGGTTCTCTTTTATAGCAACTGGTTCTTTTCTTTTGTTTTGGTTTTTTTGTTTTTGTTTTTTTGAGACAGGGTTTCTCTGTATAGCCCTGGCTGTCCTGGAACTCACTCTGTAGACCAGGCTGGCCTCGAACTCAGCAATCCACCTGCCTCTGCCTCCCGAGTGCTGGGATTAAAGGCATGCGCCACCACTGCCCGACTGTCTTTTATAGCAACTGGTTCTTACAAGAACTTCCCAAGGTCTCAGAACCCTTAATCCCTACCAACATTGGTGTACAAAATGATTTACTGAATTTCTATTAGGTTCTCCTTTTTAAAGGCACACGATTTCTTAGCATGTATAAACCTCTAGGCGAACAAATCATACCCCAAACCATAGCAACAACTGTCTAAGCAAAGTTCTTTTAAAGATTGATTTTTTTAAAACATTACATACATGTATGTATCTGTATGTGCATGTGACTGCAGTACCTAAGGAGGCCAGAAGAGGGCGATGGTTCTCCAGGAGCTGATGTTGTAGACTGATTTGCAGACACATGGGTGTTGGAAATAGAACTCAGGTCCTCTACAAGAATGGTAACTGCTACTAAAAGCAGAACCATCTCTCTGTCCCCTAAGCAAAAATAAAACAAAAAAATGTTTTTTGTTTTTTTTTTAAAGTAACACACTTTCAATACGCAATTGTCTAGAATCAGCTGCCAGCTTTCCATTTTGGTTTTAGGATGCATTATACCCAAAAGTTTCTGAATTTTCTCATGCATGTGTGTATATGCTGCCCTTGCTCTGGAAGTGATTACTGCTTCTGTATTTTCTGAGCAGAGCTGTCTGGGACTTCAGAGTGGACTGATAAGATCAGCTCTCAGTCTTTTTCTGTAATAAATAGCTGTGCAGTCTTGCTTACACGATTCTCTTGGTTTGATTTAAAAATCTATGAAATGAAGCTGATGGGGAATGAATCCTTGGACTTCTTCTACTTCCAAAATTCCATGTTTGTGGTTTGAATTTAGCTCTATTTTGTTTGCATTTGATGTATCCAGACTGGGTTCTTAGATTGCAGGTTTACTCTGTCCTGTGGAAACTTAATGGGTTGCAAACTGTAAGGAAATCTCTGAAGCCTGTTTCCCCACCCCCCACCCCTAGTAGGTTTCCTCGAAGGAGAGGCTAAATAAGGGTCACCTTAAAATAAAATGCCACTGTGATTCCCTAGTGACAAACACTACCAGGAATTTCATCTGAAATCTGGGAAGAGTGGATGGAAAGACGGGATTTATACCCACAAGAAATGACCCCTCAGCCATTGGCTGCTAGGAATGCAAACTCTTCCAGTCACTTTAGAAAAGTATGTCAGTTTCTCAAAATATTAAGCACAGAATTAGGCATGATTCAGCAATTCCATCCCTAGTGAAATATGTGATTTTAAAATGTGTTGTGCCCAAATATCACTGTTCATAGCGGCCCCAAAGTAGAAAAATCTGTGCAGTCTGTTTGAATGAATAGATACAATGTGGCTGCATGTCTGCTTCGCTTCTATAATCCCGACACATGGGAGCCAGGATTGTGAATCTGAGGTCAGTTTGAGCTATTCAGTGAGTCTGAGGCTAGCCTCAGCAAGACCTGTTTCAAAAAATACAGTAAATGAAGACAGTGGAGATGGCTCAGTGGGTAAGGCCCTTGTGGCAGATGTCTGAAGACCTAAGTTCAATACCCAGAACCCACCTCAGAAGGAGAAAGCTGACTTCAAAAGTTGTCCTCTGATGTCTGTACTGTACACATATTCTGTCATACACACTCCAGTGTGTGCACACCTTCACACACAACGAAAATAATAATAACCACAAAGAAATGAAATAAACCCCACAAAGGGGCGTGGCCTGTCAATGGATTATTCTGCAACAAAAGTAGCTCTGGCCCATGCTACTGTAAGACTCTAAAGAGCCTTAGCTACCAGGGACCCTCTGAGTGAACCACATGGAGCCAGGGATAGATGCAAAAGCAAGAGGAATTCATTGTCCCAGCACGCTGGGGTTGTCCTGCACTTGAAGGAGAGGCAGCAACCCAGGCAGCCTGATCGGCCAGTTTTTATACAGTTTTCGGGGTAGAATAGAGCAATAGCCACTAGGCACAATGTGATTGGCAGAACAGTGTGACTTTTAATCTGATTGGTCCTTAGGGAATGAGGTAGAAAGGGGCTTCCCATATCTGTAGCTGGCCAATGGTTGGTCTGCCCAGAGGTTTTTCTGAGGAATGTAATCACCTCTCCCTTCTGGCCTACTTGCTCCACTGACCTCTTCCTTCTGGGACGGGAGGGATCTTCATGTTCTGGAGCCCAGTGAAATTTTCTAGCAGTCTTTAGTTAGCTGACCTCTTCACTACAGTGCAGCTGTATCTATCCTGAAGCACTGTGCTAAGTGAAAGAAGCTAGTCACAGAGCGACACATTGCATGATTCTGTTTGTATAGCATGGTCAAGGCAGCAACAAAAAGAGAGAAAGCAGAATGTGAGACGCTCAAGGCTGGGAAGGGTGAAGAAAATGAGGAGTTATGCTAAAGGATATAAATGTTTTTACGGTGGTAAAAATCTCCAAAATGGACTGTGGTGACAATTGTGCAGTGCTGCAAACACACAAGCCCCACTGCATCGTACTTGTACAGTGGCTGCACTGTACGGTGTCCAACCCATAGCCCAATAAAGCTGTCTAAAAGAAATACAAGGGTGAGAAAGAGTATCTAAGAGAAGCAGGCGGTACATGTTGAGGGAACTATTAAACGAACTGGCATGTTCTGCACTACTGCCATCAACTCTCTGCCCTGGCGGCCAGACTGGCGGGCAGAGTCTGACCTGTTTTATCTCATGGAGACTCTGACCAAGAGCTCCAAAATCTCTCCACCCTGCTCACTAAGTTCCCACTGGTGGGTTGCTACTGTTGGACTCGAAAGTCCAAACGCCTAGGCGGCCCACCCCACAAAGACACAGAGACTGAGAACGATGCAATAAGCACGAGGTCTATTGAATCCAATGCACTGGGGTCGCCCTACCAACAGGGAAATGGCGGCCCTGGGTTAGTAAGGTACACACTTTTTATACATTTTTCTGGGGCAGAGCTTGGCGATGGTATGAAAGGGTAGGCCTGCATTGATGGTTAATTTTGACTTTTTACATGATTGGAGGCCCGCGATGGGGCGATGTTGATGGCCAGCCATACAGTCAGTCTGTTACCACCCACCTGTGGCTTCAGCCTGTCCTTGACAACAGAGAACTCTGTCCATTGTGTGGGGCCTGAGGCATATCAACACCTGGTCCTGCTTTCTAATTTTATAATGGTTATCTTTGGCCCTTTTTGTCTGGAATGTCTCCCAGCCTGGCTCGTGGGCCGCCTTTTGTCTCTCAAGGCCTCACACTACCACACCAGCCCCATGCTTCAAAATCCCCATGTTCTTTGTTGTGCACATCAGGCAAACCCAGGCTTTGCAGCCATACCTTTCTCTCTGGAAGCCAGATGAGCCACTGCGTGAGGGAAAACGCAACACGAGCTTAGTTCAGAAACAACGGTAGCTCAGTCTCTGGGCGCAACAACGGAAACCTAATCTTGTAAACCTTATCAAAGTCTGACTCCTCTGGTGGCGAATCCTGCTAATCTGCTGTGATACCGGAAACTCTAGCAGCTACATCTTACCCTTATGCTGTCCCCGTTCCCAAAAAGACCCTCTCTTCCGCTTCCTCCTCTCTTCCCCTCTCAGACCCTGAAGTCCCATTGACCGACTCCTTTATTCATTAGGGAATTTGTTCACAAGAAGTCACATGAGTACTCACTCTTGGTCTGAAGTCCCTCCCACGAGAGCAGAATTAGCATCAAAATACAAGCAACCCCAGGCTATCCACAACAGATACATAAAAAGATAAAGGCTAAGCCAGGCAGTGGGCAGTGGTGGTGCACACCTTTAATCCCAGCACTTGGGAGGCAGAGGCAGGCAGAGTTCTGAGTTTGAGGCCAGCCTGATCTACAGAATAAGTTCCAGGACAGCCAGGGCTATACAGAGAAATCCTGTCTCGAAAAAACAAACAAACAAGCAAACAAACAAAAAGATAAAGGCTAGTGTGAAAGGGGAATGAGTGTTACAGTTAAGGAGTGGGCACATAGGTCAGGGATGAGCTTGCAGTTCAAATCCCCAGTGCCCACATAAGGAGGCAGGCATGGCTGCACACCCACTGTAACTCCAACAGTGTGGGCAGCAGAGACAGCAGGATCCTCTAGGTTTGCTAACAGCCAGGTTAGCTCTGGGTTCAATGAGACTCTCTCAAGAGTGGAGAGAGGTGGAACAGGACACTCAGCATCCTCCTCCTGCTTCCATGTGTATGTGTGGGTGTAACCCCCCGATGTGCTCACCCCCCTGTGCTCAACCCCCCCGCCCCGTGTGCTCACATACCACTCACACTCATGACTATTTCACTAATATATATTTTAGGAGCACCCAGTTTATTTCAAGAGGGGACTTTTATCAGGCTAACTGTGATCAGGGCAAGTGGATGGTTAATATTGTGAGATGGTGAGTTTCACTCTTGGATGTGGGCCTAAGCACTAAGCTGTTTTATTTTTCTGAGTATTTTAATGCAGTGTTTTGAAGCTCAAGCAGTCCGTTGGTCTGTTTTCAGCTCCATTTGTTTGTTTGGCTGGTTTGAGTTAGTAATGAGATTGCATATGGCAAGGGACACCCATGACATCAGTGCTAACAGTTCTGCCAAAGTTCTGCCAAGTCCCAGTGACTTGCCCCAGGACTTGAAAACCCCAAATTGCAAAATAGCAAGAGTGGAGGACTTGCTAGTTGGTGTTAAGTTGAGAGGAAGTTTGCTCAAGCGCCAACATTGACAGCATTGTGAAGAAGTTGTTTAATTCGACTGCAAGGACGGTTTCAGCAGAGTTGAAAACCAGGGCATGTTTTGTTAGATTCTTCTCTGTGGGGTGGGGGATCTGGGGAGGGGGAAGAGTCACAAATCAGATGGTTGGCAAAATGTGGGCAGGTAAAGAATAGCAGCCGGAGGGCTGTCCATCTCATCTTTGGGGGAGGGGCTGCTCCTTGTGTGCTGCCTGTTACTGAGCAGAGGAAGGGCAGTGTCATCAAACCAACTTGAGTTTTCAAAGGAAGCTGAACATAATCAGTTTTAGATACTGAAATCTTCCTCTTAAAGTGTTGTTGCTTAATCAGAATTTAAAGATTTGTTTATTAATTTTATTGTGTGTGTGTGCGTGTGCGCTTCATGTGCATGCTGGTGTCTGTGGAGGCCAGAAGGGGGCATTAGATACCCTGGAACTGGAGTCACAGGTTAGATGTGAGCCACCTCAGGTGGGTGCTAGGGACCAAACCCAGGTTCTCTGCAAGGGTAGCAAGTGCTCTTACCCACTGAGTCATCTCTAGCTCCTTCAAAATGTGAAACGCAATGACCTACAACAATTTGTGGGAGCACATTATTTGCAAATCATATACTTGATAAGAGATTTGCATCTAGAATATATAAAGAATGCTTTGTATGAATTCAAGAGTTCTGACAATAAAAAGTAACAACGGTGAGCAGCCTGAGTTTGAATTGGGATAGAGTTGGAACAGACACATCTTCCTGTGGAGATATACATGTGATCGATAAGCTTTTGAAGAAATGCTACATATCATTAGTGTTAGGAAAATAGAAATCAAGACCACAGTGAGATACTGCTTCATACTCATGGGGATGGCTAGAAAGAAAGACAATAACGAGTGTTGGAAAGGACAGAGACGGGAGCTCTGGGGTGGTGCTGGGGATGTGAAGTGACCTAACCATCCTTGAAAACAGAGTATCATTTCCTCAAAGAGTTAAGTGGCATAGCCACCTGATTGACATTTTACCCCCCACCTATCTACTGAAAACGACCAAAATACATGTGCAGATAAAAAGCTGTAAATGAATTTTAATACCAGTTGTGTTGCTTTTCTATTGCTATGACCAAAGCAATGATAGAAGGAAGGGCTTCTTTAGGCTGAGGGTATCAGATGGATCGGAGTCTGTCACAGTAGGGACACAGCAGGCATGGTGGCCAGCATGGTAGTAAGCTGAGAGCTCTCATCTTGACCTGCAAGCAGGAATCAGAGTGTGGGCACTGAGGATGGTGTGAGGTTTTGAAATCCTAAAGCCTTTCCCTCATCTTGGCCACACCTCCTAAACCTAACAACTGGGTAGTGAATCATTCAGACATCTGAGCTTATGGTGTACATGCTCACTTTATATACCCCAAACTGGGAACTTCAAAACATGTAAGCACTGGTGAAAGATAATCCCCCATTCTATGGGATATTTTTTAGCACATTTGAAAGTAAAAAGAATCAACCGGTACATATTGCAACATGGGTAAACTTAAAATTGCCATGTTAGGGTGTTCACAATCACCTGAAAGTCCAGCTCCGGGAGAACTGATGCCCTCTTCTGGCCTTTAAAAGATTTTCCACTCACGAGTACATACCCCAACACAGACACTCACAATACAAGTAATGGAAAACAAGACAAAACAAAACAAAACCCACCACCACCACCAAAACAAACCCAAATCTTAAAACTGACATATTAAACGAAAAGGGCCAGTTAAAAACCTCTCATGTTATCCAGTATGATTTACATCCAATGCACATATGAGGCAAACTTTATAGAAAGATTAGTAGTTACCTATGGTGCGGAAGATGAGGGCGGGGGATGGGAAGTGAATGTAAAGGGTAGGGATTATGAAGAAGATTGCCTAAAATTGACTGTGGTGGTTGCTGTGAATATCGGAAACCCACTGAGTTGCACAGTATAGAGTGATTGTATGGTATGTGACTCTTTCCTTAATAAAGCTGTTACACAAGAATCCAGTGAAGGCCACACAGGACATAGCTCCCAATTTTGGATTCTCTGCATAGGTCTTGACAGCTGCACAAAAGGTCTCGAAGGGTTCAAAGAGTAGACCCCTTAGGGTAGCAGGGAGGAGAAGAGCTGTTGCCTGCTTTGCAGCTTTCTTTCCATTTAGTTGCTGAACGAGGGCTGGAGATTGTCCTTTTGGCGTCTCACCTCTGTCCACAGCCATGTGTTCAAATGTAACCAGGAAAGGACTGTGAAAGTCGCAATCATGAACAGCTGGATGTGCTCTCTTCTCTTCCCTTCCTCACTTTTGGCAAAGGTCCTCCCTCCCTCCACTCAAGGCTTCTTAAGAAGAGGATAAAGTATTGTAAAGAAAGATGCTGCCCAGAGGAATAGACAGTACACGTACCACCCGAAGCACGGGAGGGTCGTGATTCACCAGAACACATTTAATCTGTGTGTTTGGGATTCACTCACACTTAGCTCATCAATATGCTGTTTACTCAACCATCTGAAGTCCAAGTAACCCCGTGGGCCTCATAAGGTTTAATTTTTTTTTTTTTTAATTCGAACCAGAGGACTGAACTTTGCCAAGAGCAAATGGAACTGAGATATCAAAAGGTCTGAGTTCAGTTTTCACTGAAGACAAAGGGTGAGTAGATCGTGAACTGAGCCAAACGCCCAGTTTCTCCCACCCTTAATTTACAGTACATTGTTTTGGCAGACTCTACAATTCTGAAAGTTGGCTTTCTTCCCCCATTCCTCTCTAGGGTGTAACTGTAAGCCTATCTTTTAGTTACGTTTACAAAAAGAAAAGATCATATTCTATTAATTTGTGAGGCCCTCACCCATCATTGCTCCTATAACCATCAATTTCATTAGAAAACATAGAAACCTGTGGAAAACTTGAAAGAAATCCTCAGAAGCTGGATTTTAATTTGTCCTACTGCAAACATTTCAGTTTCAAAATCTTTTCATGTGGGAGTTTATTGAAGGAATTTTGCCATAGCCCTCATCTCAGTACATGGGCAGGGTATTAACCTGTTATCAACTCGGATCCTGAGGAATCACTATTTATTGGACTACTTAGATTGGGAAGATGCAAAATTCTCCCTCTCTGCCTCCCAGAGAGAAAGGGGTACTTACATTTTTGTTTCTATTTTGGCACCAATGGGGATGGAACTCAGGATCTTGTGCATGCAAGGCAAAGACTCTACCACTGAGCTAAATTCCCAGCTTTATGTATGTGTGAGCATGTGCATGTGTCACTGGGTGTGTGTGGAGGTCAGAGAACAATTTAAAGAGCTCTTTTTCTCCTTTTATCACGTTGGTCCTGGGGACCAAACCCAGGTTGTCTGGCTTTGAGGCACACGTCTTTGTGAACTATCTCTCTAGCCAGACCTACCTGGCCACCTGCCTATGGACCAGGCTGCTCTGAACTCAGAGATCTGCCTGCCTCTGCCTCCTGAGAGCTGGGATTAAAGGCTTGCGCCACCACAGCCTGATTTTTCTTGCGTTTTATTTCCTTAACCCCAACATAGGAAAAAAAAAAAAAAAAAAAGAGGAAACAAAAGAAACAACAGCAAGACAACAAAAAGAAAGAAACAAATAAACAAAAAAGAAAACAAAGAGGAAAGTAGAAACCGGTTTCAGTTTCTGCCAGCCCAAGAGAACCGCTCCAAGACACTATGTAGAGCCTTTTGTTTTTATTCTGAAAAAGCATTTACACTGTAACAGTTTGTATCTAAATCTATGGCCATGTTACTGTGAAAATGGGATGTTTTTGTTGTTTTATACAATTTTTTCATTACTTCAAAATTACTAATAAAGCTGTAATGACTCATATATAACAGTCAACTATGCTTACTGAAATGATTCAGAAGGAACACTTTTGATTGCAAGTGACAGAAAACCCATGTCAAAATGATTTAAGAGCCAAAGGAAAAATTTGGCTGACATCTGAAAAGTGTAATCGGAGATGCTGTTCAAGGCCCAGCAGGCTCAGGGCTCAGGTGCTGTCAGAGCTCTGTTTCTTCCTTTTACCCTTGCTTCCTTCTGCTGCTTTGGTACCACTGGAAGGTTGCACACAGAGCTCAGGAGCACTGCCTCTGCTGTTGCCTGGCAGATGAGAGCAAAGTCCCATTCCAGCCTTATCATGCAGACCTTACTGTGCTGTACGGTTTCTTAGCAATCTCTGCACCCATTATTGTGGTTTTGTGTCTGGGACACACAATCCTCTTTGGGATTCAAATATCACCTGGACCACACAGACTGAAAACGGAGGAGCAGGGGCAGGGGTGACATTGAGCTCTGTGAATAGCTTGGTTATCAGAATAAATAAATGGTGGGTGTTCAAACCAATAGGCTACAAAGCACACACTTGTAGAACTTGCTTCATGTTAGTTTTCTAGAACTTTCATAGCAAACTGACACAAGCTGGTGGCTAAAACCCCTGAAAGTTACTGTCCCAAAGTTTTGGAGTCTGGACTTGTAAGATCAAGGTGCCTACGAGGTCATTTTTGTTTTGTTTTGTTTTTTTCGAGACAGGGTTTCTCTGTGTAGCCCTGGCTGTCCTGGAACTCACTCTGTAGACCAGGCTGGCCTCGAATTCAGAAATCGGCCTGCCTCTCTGCCTCCCAAGTGCTGGGATTAAAGGTGTGTGTCACCACTACCCGGCTACAAGGTCAGTTTTTATTTTTTTCCTTGAAGGGTATTCATATTTCTCTCTTGGCTCTGTGGGCTTGCTGGCAACCGTTGTGCTTGGCTTGCAGGTGCATGGCTCTGATCTCTCCTTTTATGTTCACAAGGCATTCTGTTTGCACCATGTGTCCAGATTCCATTAGTCATATCAAAGTAGGAACCTGTCTGTTCTGATATGATGCCATTTTAATTAATCGTATGCTCAGGAAGTGGAGCCAGAAAGCCCATTGAGCTCATACACGATGAAAATCAGTGCATAAGCAGGAATTCCAGGTGATGCTGGGCATGACCTTATCAGGGGAGAGAGGAAGCTTAATATGGCTACCAGGCTGCCTGACCTTGGGGTAGAGAGTGGGGGGAGGCAAAGGTAGGGCACAGGACTACCCTGGCCCTGTGTGTCCCAGTGCAGGAGGGGAGCAATCCTGTCAATCTCAGAATCTCAGGACAAGACCCACCCCTCCCCAGTCCCATGGCTCCCCACGCCACAGGCAATGAACTTGACTGCTTAAAGCCCAGAGTAAAAAGAGTGCAAACAGTTGCTTGGCTCATTGAGTTGTCGTGGCCTAGAGAGATCGGGTTCAGTTTGTGTCAGTGTGTCTACCTACATGAGGTCTACAGAACCAGAAAAATCACACTTAACCCTTCCTGTTCTCACCCTCTGCAATGCTTTTAGAATCTCCTTCCTGGGACTTCCCTAAAGAACTTGAAGACCATGAAGGTGGTTTTGCTGTCTTGCAAACAGGAACACAAGTCTAGTTCAGGGACTACTCAGTGCTTCTTTCTCTCCCCTCTAAAACCAGTGACATACATTCGGAGGCAACTCCTTTCTCCTTGGCAGTTACGACTATGGTTGCTTGCTGCCTTTCGATTCCACTTATAACTCTGCCGGTACTGCCAGATTTCTCTCTTGTTATTCTTTTGGACGTGGGCAGGAGCCAGTCCCTTTGTTTACAGTCTCTTTTTGGCTCTATAAGCTTGAGGAAATGGACAGACATGCTGTATCACCCGAGTTCTTTTCTGGCTTGTCTAGGTGCTAACCTAATACTACCTGGGACTTTTAATCCTCCAGGACAAGCAAAGCCCATTTGACACAAGTGTCCTAGGACTTCCCCACGGTCGACGTGGGCCAGGACACAGATCGGCTTTTAAAACAGGTGCTCACTTTCATTCAGTGCCAGGTGTTGTTCTAAGCACTAGGGACATAACAATGAACAAGAGAGCCACTGTGCCCGAGAAGTGTGCAATCTGGGGACACTTATTTCTGCAGCAAACACGTGAGGATGACTGTCAGCTACTGCCCATTTTTTCTTTTCTTTCTTTCTTTCTTTTTCTTTTTTTTCTGAGACAGGGTTTCTCTGTGTAGCCCTGGCTGTCCTGGAACTCTCTCTAGACCAGGCTGGCCTCAAACTCAGAAACCTGCCTGCGTCTGCAACCCAAGTGCTGGGATTAAAGGCATGCGCCACCACTGCCTGGCTAGCTACTGCCCATTTTTAAGCCACAGAAACAACGCCTGAGCTGCCTGCTATAGTATGTGTAGAGTAGGGAGATAGTGGGCAGACCATCCTCAGAAGATGAACTCATGGAAACAACAGTAGAAGCTGTGGAAAAAGAGCAGGCTCAGAGCTTTAAGCAGGTTTCATTGAGGAGGTAACGCTTGACTGGACTGTGAGTGTCAAAGATAGGGAAGGCCAGCTTAGGTGGAGGGAAGTGACCTGTGAGCTGTGACTAAGAAGAGTTTCACCCTGAATGAAATGGGGACGGTCTTAGTTTCTTTTCCCGTTGTTGTGATAAAACATTCTGACAAAAGGAATTTGAGAGGGTTAAGGGTTTCTTTGGCTTACAGTTCCAGGTCATAGTTCATCCAGGCACGGAACCAGCCCTTACGTGGGATGTCAAGAGGAGAGAGTAAGCCGGGCAGTGGTGGCGCATGCCTTTAATCCCAGCACTTGGGAGGCAGAGGCAGGTGGATTTCTAAGTTCGAGGCCAGCCTGGTCTACAGAGTGAGTTCCAGGACAGCCAGGGCTATACAGAGAAACCCTGTCTCGGAAAAAAAAGAAAGAAAGAAAGAAAAGAGAGAGAGTAATGTATTCGTGCTAGTCCTCCCCTCATTTCCTCTTATGTTATACAGTCTAGGATCCTCTGCCTAGGGAGTGGTTCTGCCCATATTAAATAACACAATCAAGACAATCCTCCAGCCAGCTCTAGAGGCTTTTCTCCTAGGCGGTTCTAGAGTGGTCAAACTGACATCAGTAAACACTACAGGACACCTCAGGATAGGTTCGGTCTGGCTTCTACGCAGGCGTCACACAGGTGAGGTGGTGGAAGTGACGCACATCAGTCAGATAGGTGACGTGATGGAAGTGGGTGGGTCTACGGATCTACTTGGAAGCCAGGACCAAGGGGATCTTGGGCAGATGGGGCATGGACTGGGGAAAAGGTCGAGATTACATCAAGATTTTTGCCCTTAAAACATGGAATAGCCACCGATTAAGATGAGAAAGCCCTACGTGAAGAATGTTTTTGTTTGTACATGGGGTTAGGAGCTAGGTTTGGACGCTTTAATGCCCGGTCGTTACCCAAGAGAAGTGAGCAGCAGGTTTTGAAGCTGTTTGAAATAATCATTTGGGGGACATTTCTAAGGTCTCAGCAAGTTATATCCGGATCCAGTCAGTGTCTCCAGGACCCTAAAATAGGTTCTTGCAGAGCTGGCCCCTACTTTCTTAGCTGACCTAAAAGCTGGAACAAACAGGAGAAGCATGCAGCTTCCTTAGCTGGCAAAACTCCTCTCCTTCCTCTTAAATGGGGAAGGAAGAGAAGTGCTGACTGACCCGCGCCTCTCCTGGCTGGTTGCACGGAACATCACCCTCTCCAAGCAACAGCCCAAAGGTTTCGGAATTCTGACACTCGGCCACGCCCCCTCCGGTGACCGGGCGGGGCTTACAACAGGGCGGGGTCTCTTCGTGAGCACGCCACAGAGGGGGGCGTGGCCTCCCCGGTGCGCGCGCCTGGCCGTGGGTGATCAGCTGGTCTGCGCTCCCCTGACGTGGGCTGGGGGACGTCACCGCCGAATGGCAGCCTCCAGAAAGCCGCCGCGAGTAAGGTGAGGGGACTGTGCCGGCTGGATGGCGGCCGGCGCCAGGCGCGTGATCTGCACACCCGGGAGGGTAGGGAAGAGAGGGCGAGGAGCGACGGGCCCGCGGCCATCCGGGGATGGCCATGGCTAGCGGGAGCTGCCGGAGCGGGAACCCGTGACCGATCTGTGCAGCCCGGCAGGACTCAGCTCGCTTCCGGCGGGGCCGCGGGCACCTCCGGGCGGCCGGAGTCCGTCCAGGGACCAGTGTGACAGAGGAACTGCCTCGCCCGGCCGGGGCAGGCGGCGATCCTTATCATCCCCGACCCTGAGGGGAGGCCCTGCTGTTGCAGGAAGTTGGTCCCTCTTGGATCCACCCCGTGTACCCAGAAGTGGTTGTGCCTCTGTCTTCACCCTTCCTCCACGGCGGCAATCTGAAGTTACAACCCTGATCATTCTGATGACTGCATTTTTACCTCTTGATTCAACACCCCCAACCCCCCCCCCCCCCCCCCCCCCCCCCGGGACAGGCAGCCGTGGAGCCCTCCCCACCCAAATGGTCTCAGGGGCTGTATCAGGAAACAGATTGGCATAACCTTACCGGAAATCCACCAGGAGCCTGCCCTGGGTTCTAATTGGACACAGGAAGTGAGAAGATATTTCTCAGACTCACGTTGAACGTGTTTTAGTTTATCCCTCCTCACCCAAGCCAGGCACACTTAGTTATTTAAAGTGGGAGATAAGTACATAAAACCAGTATTAAAACTCTGAGGTGATGCACAGAGTCTTACCCATCCTCTCAGATCACTTGAGTCTTGAATGAACACACGAGGTACCGCAGTCGGACTTCGGAAATTCCGACCGTATTATGCTTGTTTTTGTGAATGGACAAATCTCAAGCCTACCTTGACCTAGACCTGGTCTTGTGATAGCGTGTTAAGTGCAACCAGGAAGTTTATATGTCCTCCGTGGAGGGTGGTGTGGGTAATTGTCCATGTGGATAGGCTTTCCTGGACGTTTTCTGCTGGAAAAAGGTCAGGCAAGTGGATAATGATGTAATGTCAAAGGTTAGGCGGAAGCTTGAGGACATACCAGTCATTGCTGGACCCATAGTCTTAGTATTGGGGGTGGTCTGTGAACATCAGATGGTAGACTGAGAGAGAGAGGGTGCCTTTGGGAAGTGGTAGAATTTCAGTGCCATCCAGTGTACAGATGAGGACTCCTTTCAGTTTAGAAGGTCAAACTGAACTCGTTGAAGGAGGCACATGGAGGCGGGTGGGTGTTAGCGAAGCCAAAGATAGAAGCCAATAGTGGGCACCAGACTTGTCTTCCCTCTTTCACTTCTAGGTTCAGTTCTTGCTTGGGCAGAACTTCCTTATTGCCAGGTGGTGAGAGTTCTAGTCAGAGACAGCCTTATGGCGTGGCTGGAGCATTGGTCTTAGATCTCCTTCTCACTGAACTGACTTGATTGTTAATGCTCTCTGAACTGGTTGTTAGGACCAGGGGAGTGTATTTGCCAAGCCATGGGTCCCGTATGCTTCAGCAGTGATAGATACTCAGGCCAATCCCTTGGGCTGAAACGGAAATGGGGATTCTCAGAGTGAACACCACGGTGGTGGTCGTCACATCAAGAGTGGCGGGTTCTGGGTAGTGGATGACAATGTTGCCTACTTTCCCACCCTAAGAATTTGTCCCATTTATCTCATTTCACTGGATACAACTTAGTACTTGGTTCTCGGTCTCAGCTTGAGCACTAGAGATACGTGATTCTTATCTGGTACTGGGACTAGAGTTTGGATGCACACCTAGAATTCTGTTGTGGTTTCTTTTTTAAAAAAAGAGAGAGAAAGGGAGGCAGATGTGTAGTTTAAAGCAGTTCTGGCCATAACCACCTTATACAAAGATGGAGCAGGGAATGCTCTGCACAACTCATTCCCACTTAGGTAGCGTTTGGCTTCTCAAGATCTGGAGGGCTAGGCTTTAGACATTCTAGAAAGGGGTAGAACACTGGGAGGGAGGGAGAACTGAGAGCTGGACTCATTCTCTGCTCCTTTGTTAACTGAATCCTTGCGAGGCTTCAATAGTCACTGAGGTGTATAACTGTCACTGATGCTTAGGGCATTTTTATCTCCAAATTCTTTTTTAAATTCTCATTTGGGTATGGGTATGCTTGCATGAGGTTTATGTGCACCACATATGTGCAGGAGCCCTTGGAGCCAGAAGAGGGCTTTGGGTTCACTGGAACGGAAGTTACAGGTAGTTGTCAGGGTGCTGAGAACCAATCCGGGTCCTCTGCAAAGAGCAGCAAGCTCGTTTGATCACTGAGCCATCTATTCAGGTCTCCCCTGTCCCTTTCCACTTTAATCTTGTCCTCCTCAGTGCTTAGTCTTTATTTCCCCCAATTCGGCATTCCCTTCAGCCCTCCGCAGCTAAAAAAGTTACTTTGTCTCTATAGGTTCTCATTCTGGTCATTCATATAAATAGAATCTGACACTGTGTAGGTGTTGTTGTTGGTGTGTGTGTGTGTGTGTGTGAGAGACAATTTTTCCCTTAGCATAATTTTGTCATTTTCTTTTTATGGTACTGGAGATTGATTCCATTACATCGTTTATATGGCATGCTAGGCAAGAGCTTTACCCCGAGCTACACTGGTAGTTTTTTTTTAATGAGACTGTGTTTTCAGTTTTCTTCAGTGTATACCTAGGAGTGGAACTGCACTGGTTAGATAACTATATTTACATTTTTTTTTGTTTTTATTTTTTGGTTTTTTGAGACAAGGTTTCTCTGTGTAGCCCTGGCTGTCCTGGAACTCCCTCTGTAGACCAGGCTGGCCACGAACCCAGAAATCCGCCTGCCTCTGCCTCCCGAGTGCTGGGATTAAAGGCCTGTGCCACCACTACCTGGCTATATTTACATTTTTAAAGGAACTGTCATATTGTTTCCCAAAGCATAGCACTGGTTTACAGGTCCACCCACTAGCAATGCCTGACAGTTCTAACTTTCTGCATTCACACCCACACTGGTTATGTTGTCTGTGGTTTCAGTTGTCTTTTTTTTTTTTTTTAAAGGTTAGGTGTGATAGCCCATGCCTTTAATCCCAGAACTCAGAATACAGAGACAGGAGGATTTCGGTGAGTTCAAGATTAGACTAGTCTGCATAGTGAGTTCCAGGCCAGTTAGCTACATAGTGAAACGCTGTCTCAGATAGACAACCAAATTATATTTTATGTGTATGTGTGTGTGGGTGCCTTATGTGCCAGAGCCCACCGAGACCAAAAGAGGGTGTTAGACTCTCTGGAACTAACTGCAGTTATAGGCAGTTGTGAGCCTCTGTGTGGGTGCTGGGATTGGACATAGAGACAGGTGGATCTCTGTGAGTTCAAGACCAGATAGGTCTACATAGCATGTTCCAGGCCAGTCAGCTACATAGTGAAACACTGTCTCAGACAGACGAACAAATTATATTTTATGTGTATGTGTGGGAGCCCACTGAGACCAAAACAGGGTGTTGGGCCCTCTGAAACTAACTGGAGTGATAGGCAGTTGTTAGTCTCTGTGTGGGTGCTAGGACTGAACCTGAATCTGCAAGAGCAGTAAGTATTCTTTACGGCTGAGTCATCTCCAGCTTCCGAGTATCACTTTCTTAGTGGGTGATAAGTCACATCCGTGTATCCTTTTTCCTTTCTCTCTTCAGTGCTGGGGGAGGAAACCCAGGGCCTCAAGCTTGCTTGGGAGAGCCTCAAGCTTGCTTGGGAGAGCCTCTTGCCTTTTCCTGAGCTATAGCTCCACACTGTCATTATTGTTCTGCAGATTAATGATGCTGAATGATATTGAACATCCTTTTCCTCACCCTTTGCTCATTTTTGAGGTAGAATTGCACACTTGAGTCTAGGCTGGACTCAAATTTGTGGTAGTCCCCCTGCCTCAGCCTCCTGAGTGTTGGTACTGTATGTGTGAGCCACCACACTTAGCACTGTTCAGCTTCTTATAGATCTTTGATCACTTGAAGAAATGTTTGTTTATATTCTTTTCCTATTTTCAAATTATGGTTATCTTTGTATGGGTGTGTCAAAATAATTGGAGCCTATTTGGCTCATCTTGGTCTCTTATTATATTTTAGGGTCTTTTAGGATCTGCTTGTCGGTTTATGTATAGAAGCCAGCTGAAATTTTGATAGAGAATGTTCTCTGTGTGTGTAATTTTTTTTTTTTTTCCGAGACAGGGTTTCTCTGTGTAGCCCTGGCTATCCTGGAACTCCCTCTGTAGACCAGGCTGGCCTCGAACTCAGAAATCCGCCTGCCTCTGCCTCCCAAGTGCTGGGATTAAAGGCGTGAGCCACCGAAGCCCCCCTAATTTTTTTTTTTTTTTTTTTGAGATAGGAATTCTCTGTGTAGCCTTGACTGCCCTGGAACTTGCTATATATATAGACAAGGCTGGTCTCTCACTCACAGAGATTGGAGGCCCCTGCCTCAGAGTGCTGAGATTAAAGGTGTGCACCACCATACCTGGCAAGAATTATCTTTATAATAAGTAAGTCTTCAAATCTGTGAACAGAGACTCTCATTCCATATATTCAGCTTCTATTTAATTCACATCACACAGTTTTTGTGTATTCTACAGTATACATTTTATACCAGGTTTGTTAAATGTATTAAGTATTTTATCCTTTTTGATGTTATTAAACATGGCTTTTTCTTAATGTAATTTTTTTGATGTTGAGAGCAAGGGTATGGAAGTATAATTAATTTCCATATGCCGTGTCTTGGTGAGCTCAGTTACTCTAGTTTTTTCCTGAATTCTTAAGAGTTTTGTGTACATGCCTTTAATCCCAGCACTTGGGAGGCAGAGGCAGGCGGATTTCTGAGTTCGAGGCCAGCCTGGTCCACAGAGTGAGTTCCAGACAGCCAGGGCTACACAGAGAAAACCTGTCTTGAAAAACCAAAAAAAAAAAAATTCAAAGCAGTGGCATTGCACAGATTTTGCTTGTTTTCTGTCTGGATGCATTTGTTTCCCTGTCTGGCCTTGTTGCCTCAGATAGAACTACAGATGCAGCACAGAGAGCGGCCGCTGCTCTCCTGCTCCTTGCCCATCATAGGGATTTCATTTCATAGCATCCACTTCTCACACATTTTGGAGTTCTATTGGCAAATTACAAAAGTTACATTTACCCGTCTCTGGGTGTGCGCATACCACGTATGGACATCAGAGGACAGCCTAAGGGAGTCATTTCTGTCCCTCCACTCTGTGGGCTCCGGGGATTGAACTCATGTAGTCAGGCTTAGCTGTAGGCTCCTTTCACCTCTGAGCCATCTCTTCCCGAGGTAGAGAATTCCTCTTTCTGATTTGCTGAGTACCCTCATCATCCATGGGTGTTGAATTTGTCAAATGATTTTTTCCCACGTCTTGAGATGTTGGTTTTGCTCTTTATTGTGTTGAGCTGATATCTTACATTAATTTTCCTATGGTGAACCAACCTGAGTTCTTGGAATAAAGTCTGTGTTTGCTCTTTTTGTGCTCATTTGTTGAGGTCGTATGCTCTAATCTGTGACCTACATACCTGGCATGTCTTGCTTTGGACAGCAACTCAAGGCCTCATTCTATCCTGTGGTCTGGTGGAGGCTTCATGGCCCTTGTGTTTGCTATATTCCGACTCTGGAATGTTCTTCCTGTAGAACTGAACATGGCTAGCTTCTTTACTTTTTTTTCCTTTTTTTTTTTTTTAATAAAAGATCTTTCTGTGCTCAAATGGCAAGTATTATCAGAAAGACCTCCCTTAACTGTCTTCCCCGGGACCAGCCTTCCTCTTATCTTCTGGACTCTCTCTCCCTTGCCCTACCTTCCTTCCCCCCTCTTTGTAGAGTTCTGTTGCTCCTTCTCCCTTGTCCCTGTCTCCCCTGCCCCGCCTTGTAAAGCGGTCAGACGTCTCATCTACCGAAGTGTCCGCACTAAGGTACTGGAAGGTTCTCAACTAATACTTGAGCGAGCTTGATAGAGCTTGCCTAGGATGCTGGTGAGCTTAGCTTGGGAAGGTATCAGACCCTATGGAGACCTTTATACCTGGGATCCAGGGTTCTTACACAGGGGACAAGAAACATGTGCTCATTTGCTTAAGAGGCTAATGTGAAAATTGGCAAACTGTGACAGTAATGCTGTATGAGCCAGGACGTAGCTTTTCATAGACAGTTTCTGGCCAAGACAAGCGTATCCCCTCTGCCCCCTAATCTCCTTTTGAGATATGTGCTCACTTTGTAGCACAGGGTGGGCCCAAACTCTCCCCTCCTGCTTCCTAGCTGTACCACATGCATGGCTAATGATAAACTTCCATTCCTTGAGACATGCTCTCATGTATCCTGGACTGACCTTAAGCCAAGCAGCGAAGGATGACTTGGAACTTCAGAGTCTACCTCCCAAGTACTGGGATTCTGAGCATGTACTGAGCATGTGTCTGGTTTATGCAGTGGTGGGGATTGAACCCATGGTTTCCTCTGTGCTAGGCGAGGGTTCTATCAACTGAGCTACATCCCCAACCCATGAAGATAAACCCCCGATGAGCTACCAGCAGGGAGAAGCAGCAGATCCATCAAACACAGGAATTGCTATCCAGGTGCAGGGTCTGAAATAAGTGCCCAAAAGGTTCATGCTGCTGGGAGTGGAAACCAAAACCAGAGTGAACGCACAGGACACCTTGCAGGAGTGAAATAGGACTAAGCAGAACCTGGAGCAAGTGAAATATCTTGTCATTGAGAACATAGTTACTGAAAATAAATCAGTCTAGTAATGGGGTTAGATGCCATTGAAGAAAATTCATGAATTAAGGGTAAGCTGAGGAGGTCTGGCTGCTGTGGAGATGCTTGACAATGACAATCTAATGGGTCCCATGGAGGTGCTCCCTGCTGTGGGGTACCGGGAGTGGAGGGTGGCTTATCTGAAACCTGTAGCCATCATGATACCAGGATAAGAGTTGTGACTCACACAGGCCTGCTCAGCCAGGGTGACGCCTTCCCTGACTAGCCTTGCCACATTTCCTGGGGCCAAAGTCTGCAGCACTCTGCTCTTTCTCTTCAAGGGCGGATCGCCAGGATTTTCAGCTGAGAAATTTAAGAATAATTGAAACTAACGCGACATCCTCAGGAGACAAGAGTGTGGAGACAGGTAACAGTAATTTTGCTTTTAAATTAGGTGGAATGCAGTTTAAGAGTTCCTGTCCCAACCTCAGATTGATTGAAAGGAGGACAGGAGATTTGTAATTGATCGTGGGTAAGGTGAGGATGAAAGTGAGAACCTGGCTTCCTTTGATCAGTTACTGTTTCTATCCATTTACCACTTAAATTTATTGCATTATATTTGGTTATTGTGTATGTGTGTATGAGTGTACACGTCATGGCACATGTATGGAGGTCAGGGGACAACTTGGGGAAATTGGCTTTCTCCACCTTGTGGGTCTTGGGTCTGGAACTCAAGTCAGGCTTGGTGGCAAACACCCACCTGCTGGGCCATTTTTCTGGCCTCAGGGTTTTATTTTATTTATTTATTTATTTATTTACTTATTTATTTGCAAACCAGAAAATTACATTTCCTTTTTTTCTCATTTCTCGTTCTTCCGGGGATGGATGGTGATGGTGGTGGGTTGAGGAGACTGTTGTTGAAGTTTCTTCTGTTCTTCTAGTATCAACCTTTATCTCTCAGGTAGTCCCTGTTGATTATCTTAGCTTTCAACTCTTTGTCAGACTCTGAAATGAGAAAATATATTACTGTGCTGCCTTTAATCCCAGCACTTGGGAGGCAAAGACAGACGGATTTCTGAGTTCGAGGCCAGCCTGGTCTACAGAGTGAGTTCCAGAACAGCCAGGGCTACACAGAGATAGCCTGTCTTGAAAAACCAAAAAAAAAGCATGCAACTAAGAAGCGGTTTGTTTTTTGTTTTTTTGTTTTTTAAATTTCCCAGGCTCAGCCTTGTTTCTCAGACCTTGCTAGTTATTCATCCAGTGGTCGCTAGAAAGATGACAGGAGAACTTAGTGGCATTCCTGCTCTAGGGAAGCCTTGGTTTGCTGTGGCCGCCTGAGGAGAACTGTAGCAGGTCCTCCATCTGGAAGTGGCTATGTACCCACTACGTACCTGTGGGAAGACTTAGTGGCATTGTGTGCGATTTTACGTCTAGAAATACAGATTATCCAGCTCATTCTGAGCTGTCTTAGGAAGGAAGTAGGACAAGGAGGGAGAAGGGGATGAAGGGCTCAAATAATCAAATTCAGAGTTGGGAGAAACCTTGCAAGTGTATGACTCTTGGGAGCTAAGGCGGTAGATGGCCAGCTGGGGATGAGTCCAAGGACTGATTCTGCTGCCCATAGGCCCTTTTACTTTTCCTCAGTCCCCTAGGAATGTTGGGAATGGAGCACAGACTAGAGAATTGCATAGACCTCAAGTTGTGGCTCGTGATGGTTTAGCTGACTTGGTCACCTCCCTAACTCCTTTCACCCCCTGTTCCTTTAAATGGGAAGAATGAAATCTTCCTTGGAAGAATCATCGTGAGAATCAAGTACTAACGTGTGTAAAGCTCTCAGCTGTCTCAGCCATGCAAGTAGAGACACGCGCTGTCGCTAGACCAGAGCATCTGGGCATGCTCTAGGATGCTGACATCGGAGGACATCAACCCCCTGTTCTTAAAACAAGATGGTGGGAATCCCAGTTGGAGCTTCAGGTCCAGGTTCATGTATTTCTTGAGCTCCTGCATGCGTGCCACAGTTGTCATGTTTAGTGCCAGCCACCCAGTGAGGACAGTGAGCTGTGCCTTCAGTGTGAGCAGGGAAAAGCGTTTGTGACAACAGCTTCAGGTTTGAGAACTTATTTCATATGCGAGAGACTTTTAAATGAGTTATTCTCTTTAAGTCATGATTTAAAAATACCTGGCAGCATAGGCTAATGTTACATCATGGGCCGGTCTGTTGTTCTTGGCTTTCCACTTCTCTGCACACTGGTCAGCTCTTGGCTGCTGCTAGTGTTTCTCAAAAATAAAGGATGCAGGATGAGGATTTTAATGTAGCATCTCCTAAGTTTCTACTTTTCATTTCACTATTTTGTAGCTTTTTCTAAAAAGATCACAGACACAACATTGTGATAGTCAAACATCTAAATGCGCACGAACACAGATATAGAAACGGCATGGTCTCTGCTTTCGGGAAAAGCAGGAGACATTTCTGTTACGCCATTTAGCCCAATGCATTTCTTCTTAGTTTATTCTGGGTCAGACTCTTTAATTGCAGATACTCATGAAAATGCTTATTATATAGTGGGTGCTCTTGTTAGTAATGGGCATTCTCAGAATAATTAGTGTTCTTCCTGCCCCTTCCACCCCGGTCCTGGGATGCATAGTTTTGCTGGTTTTCACCTGAGCTTCAAGTCCTCAGCCTTTATAGACTGTTTCTCATGGCCGTGACTACTCAGCCATCCTTCCTCTTGTACTTACCTCAGTGGTCGTCTCTGGGTGAGCTGATTCTGGTTCTAGAAGCCATTGTCTGATGTTGTGGTCCCCATATTTACCGTTCCCCCCCCCCCCATCATTATCTGTTGATTGTACTTTAGGGAGTTTTTTCATCGTGTTCCAGGATACAGATGACAAAGAACTTGCTACATTTTGCCTGCAGGATAAGAAGACAGGACAGGGGAAGGTTGAGAGAAGTGCTGGGGACAGAAGATATGGTGGATGGGAGTAAATTCACCATTGTGAGAAGTTGGCGATGCTCATGGGTGTAAGAAGGCCTGACATGCCAATCAAAGAGAGGGATGTCGTGCTGAGGCAGGAAATTGTGATGAAGGCCAGAGTGTGGCCGTGAGGAGACAAAGAGGAGGAAACCGAAGAGGACTTTGACCAAACCCACTTGGTCTTGACTGTTTTCAGTTCATAGCTGAGGTGTAGCTGTTGGCTATGTTAAATTTGTCCATGAGGTTAGCAACTGCCAATGTTGATGCATTGGATTCTGTATTGTAAACACCCCATTGGTGCCAACAAAATCCTTCAGTTGGAATGTGCCTAAATTAGAAGCCAAGATCTGTCAGAAAATTAATGATCTTGAAAGAAAGTATGGTGGACTCTGTTAGATATTTGCCTTTTTAAAATTCATATGCCAGGCTGGGCAGTGGTGGCGCACGCCTTTAATCCCAGCACTTGGGAGGCAGAGACAGATGGATTTCTGAGTTCAAGGCCATCCTGGTCTACAGAGTGAGTTCCAGGACAGCCAGCGCTACACAGAGAAACCCTGTCTGTCTTGAAAAACCAAAATAAAATTAAAAAAAAAAAAATATATATGCTAGCCTGCACTCCAGACTAAAAAAGTCCAAAGTTCCCCCATGGGAGTCAGCAGTCCAAAAGCGGTCTGCTATGAGAATGTTAATCTAGGCCTCCTGTATTCCTAGATTAGGAAGCTGTAGTAGGTGAAGCTCTTGAGTTCAGGAGGGCTGGAATAGCATAGGTGAGAGGGCCCTGACCACTGTGGGGCGGGGTTTGATTTGCTCCAGAATGCAGTTTAGAAGCCTACAAATCTGTTCTGAAACTCAGGAAAGTGTCACAGTCAGGTTTTCAGGTGCTGGTGTTCATCTGAGTTCTCAATGGGGTTTCTTTTGCATCTACGGAGGCGTTAACACACGAATTGAGGAGCTGCGATTCGGGGAGCGGAGCAGGGCTGCATAGTGAACCTAGTGCCTCATGGTGCTAGGCAAGTGCTTAATACCGAGCTTGTCCTTTCTTGTTTGTGTGTGTGTGGTCCGAGGAGTGGATTCTAGAGCCTAGTACAACGAGGTAAGCACCCTACCGTGAGTCATATCCACCGCCTTCTCTTTCTTTTTACTTTGGAGTATCACTGATTTGTCCAAACTGGCCAGGAACCTGTGATTCCTTTGCTTTATTCTCTGAAGTAGTGGCTTTAGACCAGATATTCTGGCTCTCTCTTTCTCTTGAGACATGAGTGGATCCAGGCTAAGCAGATGAGAGAGCAGGGAAGAATGCCCCTCTGAAGACAGGATTTAGAAGCAGCTGCACTGTAGGGAACATGGACACAATTAGGTGACAGATGGGACAGTTTCCAGTGATTCTTACTTTGCCCTGACACTCCTCAGAGTTGTAAGTCCAGCTGGTGAGGTCATCCTTCTGCTGACGATGCACTGGTGGAGTTTCAGTGAGTCACATAGCCAGTGTGAGGTACACTACAGGGAAATCTATTGGTCATCATAAGAACTGAGGTATGAAAACCCAGGTGCTGGTGGCTGAAGACAGAGAAGCAGACACAAGGTCCAGCCGTGGCTAAGCTGCAGCAGTCAGGCTGTCAGTGTGTGACATCCTGATGGAGCTGCCTCCCTGGGACTTCCTGTTAGGTACAACTTTGTGCATCAGGTTGTTTCTGGGTAAATGAGATCTTTCATTACTTGTTTAAAGCGAGTTGCAAAAGCCCAAACATCGACAGTGTCTAATGCTGGCAAAGCTATGGAGCCACAGGAACTTTTGTTCGTTACTGCTGAAGCATGGCCCAGGCACTTTGGAAAGCAGTTTGACAGTTACTTATACGCTAATAAATGCTCGTCATATAATTGAGCGGTCTCGTTCCTTGGTCTTTACCCAGATGTGTTGAAATAGAATGTGCACACAAAAGCCATGTCTGCACATGATTGTTTATGGCAGCTTCATTCATCACTACCCAGATGGAAGCAGCCTAGATAACTCTTTGCAGGTGAAGGAATAGATAAGCTTCAGTGTAACTAGTTATTGAGTATCATTCAAGACTAAAGAGTTGAGGTATCACGCCCTGAGAAGACATGGGGAACTCTTACCTTCATCTTGGTAAGTGAGAGAAGCCAGCCTGAGAAGGCTGTGTTTGATTCCGGCTGAATGACATTCTGGGAGAAGCTAACTATGGAGATAGTAAGAAAAGCCAGAGATTGCCAGGGCCTGGGGGAGACTGAGGGTTGGGTAGTTGATGAACAAAGATGATTTTGGGGGTCATCGAAAATCCTGTATGCTCACACATGGTGGTACATACCTGTGATTGTGGGCTTGAGGCCAGCCTGACTTGTGGTAAGTTCCCAGCTGTGTGGGAACCATGTTGTGAACCCGGAGCTGCTCTCAAAGGTAAAATGTCTATTAAAGAATATATTGAAGGGCTGGCGAGATAGCTCGGTGGGTAAAGGTGCTCGATGCCAAGTCTGACGACTAAAATCCTTGGGACCCACATTGTGGAAGGAGGACTGACCACTGCAAGGTCCCCTGACTTCCACATGTATGTGCACATATGCGCACTCAAACAAACAAATGTAATTTAGAAATGACAAGAACTGCTGTGAGCTGGGGATGGTGGTTCATGTGGTTTCCAGGACTCAGGAGGCTGAGTGTGCCGTACCAGCTGGAGACCCTGTCTCCAGTAACAACAGGAACAGAATTCCCCAAACAAACAGCCCTTCTTTAAACAAATCGCTTGTCAGTCTACCTTGACCTCTAGCGTTCCAGCCATGTTTTGTGCTAGTAATGCATGGGGCCGAGGGCCGAGTGCTTGACCACAACTCAGTACTGGCTTTTTGTGAAGCCATTGGTTAGGTTGCCATAGGACTGTGACTTAAAGGCTTATCTATTGGATAAATGTCAGCATCTGTTGAGTAAAGGTCTTTTCGAAGAATCTACCAACCAGGGGATGGAGAGATGGTTTAATAGTTAAGAGCTTGGGCTACTCTTTCAGAGGACCTAGGTTTGATTTCTAGCACCCAAATGGTAGCTCACAGCTGGTTCTGAGTCCAATTCCAGGAGATCTGATACCTTTGGCTTTCAGGAACACTAGGCATGCATATATTGCACATGTATACATACATACATTCATACATACATACATGTAGGCAAAACATTCATATGCATATAAATAAATCTAAAAAAACTGGCATTCTCATCCATTTATAAAATTAATTTCAGTCTCTTCCCCCACTTTCTCGTCGAAGACTTTCTTTATTAAGTTACACCCTGCTTTTACATCTTCTTTCTCCACGTTGTGTGTAATCCATTTAGGTTGAGAGTCGCTTGCACAAGTATGGGTGAGATACTATCTACTGAAGCATAAGCAGCTATCAGTGGCTACATCACTGAGGAAAGTTACAGCCCCCTCCCAGAAACCAACTGCCAGTAGTCTTTTAGGAGGTGGGCAGGGCCATATCTATGCTGACCTGCCAACAGGCCCAGTCTTGTGCAGGTCTTGTGAGGATAACCACGGCTGCAGTGATAGTGTGAGTGATGGCTATGCCGTGTTGCATCTTTCCATCTTCTGGCATTTAGATTCCATAGGCTCCTCTCTCTTCTGTGATGTTCTCCGAGCTCTGGAGTGGGTGACACAGATGGTCCACGTAGGGTTGAGGACTTAGCACTCTTCTTGGCACTTTGGCATCTCTGAGCAAACCATGAGGAGCAAGCCAGTAAGCAGCACTCCTCCATGGCCTCTGCATGAGCTCCTGCCTCTGGGTTTCTGCCCTGTTTGAGTTCCTGCCCTGACTGCCTTCAATGACGTGCTGTGGGGTGGAACTCGAAGCTGAAATACCCCAGGTTGCTTTTGGTCACGGTGTTTTATCACAGCAATAGAAACACTAAGATTAAGATACCTCAAAGTAACCACTCTTCTCCCCCCCTCCCCCCCGAAGACAGGGTTTCTCTGTGTAGCCCTGGCTGTCCTGGAACTCACTCTGTAGACCAGGCTGGCCTCGAACTCAGAAATCCACCTGTCTCTGCCTCCCAAGTGCTGGGATTAAAGGCGTGCGCCACCACTGCCTGGCAAAGTAACCACTCTTAACACATGGGTTATTGCAATTTTAGGAACTTTCTGCATGTGTACATTTTACAATGTAATTTTAAAGTAAAATAATCTATATATGCCCTTTCAAAATATGTTTTTAACTACCCATTAAGCCTAGACATCTTTCCAGAATACAAACACACATACACCTATGTAATATTTTCCTAGGTCCATTTTCCTAGGTAATTTTTAGTGGCTGCTTAGTGTTCTATGCATTATAGTTTTTTTAACTGATGGTGTAGCCCTCTATTTCTTCCACAGCTATCACCAAAGGTCGACACCTATATTTCTTTATAACTGTTTAATTTTCGCCTTAGAATAATGTCCTAGAAGTGAAGGATAATCAGGAAATGAATCTCAGTGGCAACATTTTTCTTGCCACCTAACGGGTGTTTAGAAGTTGCATTTCAAAACCATAAGCACCAGTGTCTCTGGCTGCTTCGGGCTTGGTCTGGTGGTGGAGTGGTCAGTTTGAAGATGAGGCTGAGCGAGGCCCGGCTGGTTTCCTAACAAACTCTCCTGTTGCAGACCACAGGATGGCTCCAAAGGTGACTTCAGAGCTGCTTCGGCAGCTGCGACAAGCTATGAGGAACTCCGAGTACGTGGCAGAACCCATCCAGGCCTATATCATCCCATCAGGAGATGCCCACCAGGTACCCAGTGGAGATGCTGAAGACGGACCCTCAGCCTCCTTTCCTGTTGGTCTCCCTTCAGCTCTAACCCCTTTATAGAATTGTGGGTGAAAACCCATAAGAAAGTGTGTCTTCTGGGGCTTGACATGGGAGCTGTATTTGATTAAGCCTCACTGAATGCCGGTAGCGTTGACCTGGGCTTCCTTGTTCCCAGTGAGTTTAGCTAGCTTTCAGTAAATTATGATGAATCTGAGTGGGCAAAGTGAGGGCTTTACGTTCTGGATCTTTCCCTTTCAGATGTATTCTATCACACTGTTTCTGCCATTCTCTGAACCTATCAGATCTGTCTCTCACCTCTTTCTGCTCATGCCTCCGACATTGCTAAAAGATGGTTAGAAAGCCATCACAGAGCTCCATCTTAGTGGTAATTTATAGATTGTAGGGCTTACTTGCTGTGGGCAGTCAGCAGCTATATGAGTGCCCACTCTGCGACATGCTACTAAAGGGCTACAAAGATGCGTCTGGAAGGTCGGACTCCTGCCCTCACCATGGTTCTGGTTTAGTGAGAGAAGAAACAGTGTGCAAAGTGCTCCCCACCTCCCCATGGAGGCATCACAGTGCTCCCTGCCTCCCCATGGAGGCATCAGAGTGCTTCCCACCTCCCCATGGAGACATCAGAGTGCTCCCCACCTCCCCATAGAGGCATCTGTAAGTTTATTTTTCCGGCCTTTGCTTATGTGCAGAGCACTACTTCAGTGGTTGTGTCTAATGCCAACAGAATTGGATTCTGCCTTAGGAATCAAACAGTGGGGTTTATGATGTCTGTGGTGCTGGACAGATGATGGCTCAGCGGGTAAGAACTGCTGTTGATCTTCCAGCAGTTTTGAGTTTGATTCTTAGCACTCATGTCGGGCAGCTCCCAGCGGCCTGTAATTGTAGCTCTAGGTCATCTGATGCCTCCTCTCGCCTCTGCAGGTGCCCTCATGCATGTAAGCATAATCATCCACAGACATACACACGTTTAGAAAGGTGTGCACATGTGTATCTGTCAGAAGGGGAGACTGTGGTAACTGCCGTGAAGACAGCTTGATGGGGCTGTGGAAGTCGCAGGCTGGGAGGGGATGAGGATGGGGAATTGTGAGACAGGAACACTTGAAAGTGTGGGGAGTGGACGTTGAGGGTGGAGAAGGGACGGGGTTCCAAGTAGGAGGGTTAAAACCAGAGGGGACAAACCAGAGAAGCAGAAAGCCTCTTAGAACTAGTATGGCCAGTTTCCTTGCGTCAGTCTCAGGGAACTAAAGACCATCAGTGGGAGATAAGGCTGGGTTTTAGGAGTCCTCAATTGCAGGTGGCAGAAACTACCTCGGGGAGCCCTGGTGCAATACGAAGAAGTTTGGAGAGTTTAGTGCAAGTGGTTTTCAACCTGGGAATCTGATGACCCTTTCCGAGTGGCGAGTGGCGGCCTAAGACCATCTGCAAACACAGATTATGGTTATGATCCATAACCATATACATTACAGTTATAAAGCAACAACAAAAGCAATTTTATGGCTGGGCGTCACCACACATGAGGATCTGTATTCAGGGGTCACAGGAGTCGGAAGGTTGAGAACCACGGGATTAGAGGCAGAAAGGCTGTGTTGGCAGTGCCAGGCTCTCTTGCTTTTGCAGTTATGCTGGAGAGGAATGCTGGCCCTGAAGAAGGGCTGGGAGGGGGAAGGGGAGGAGGGACTCTGGCTCTTGGCCCTACATCATTTTCTTTCTGGCCAAGAGGCAGGTTACAGAGCAGGTAGTGTAAACTGGACAACTGCTATGGTTTCATTTCCTTATCTTTTACTTTCAAGATAGTAAACTGAGCTTCCTCCCAGGTCCAGAGTCCCAGATGAGACTGTGATTGGTGTGAACACCCTTGGTCTTCCTCTCGAGCACCCCTCCCCCAATCACGTGGAACACACAAGGGGTTGGGGTCTCCGCTGAGGGAGCAGACAGCGAGGGGGTGGCTAAGATCTACGTCTTCTGCGGTGTAAGGAGTGTTCTGGGGTGCTCCTGGGTCTTGTCACATGTGTAGTTTATGATCTAAGCAGTGCAGTGAGCCCCCGGAGTCCACCAGCACAATCCTTTAGAATGTGCAGCACTGGAATGTTAGCAACGCGCACACTGTTAGACCACAGGTTTCTAGACGGGTTTCACCCTGCAAAGCAGATGAAGACTCTACTTGTTGAGAGGCCCTTCATTTCCCCTCCCCCTGCTCCTGTAAACCACCATTATTCTTTGGGTTCTAAGAGCTTGCACTTCAGATGCCTCTTGTAGCCAGAACCATGTGTTTGCCATTTGTGTCGTTTGCTTTGCCTACTCCAGGCTGCATAGGACAGGAGCTGGCTTCGTGGGTGATAAGGGTCCCCTTCCCCCATCTTTCCTTTCTCATTTGCTTGCCTCCCTGTCCTCTCTCTACCTAACACCTCCACTTTATCTGTTAACCTTTACCTCCAAGGCGGGCTGGCCTCGAGCAGAAAGATTTGAGCCTCACTGCACCCTCAGTTAAGTCGACAAGCCTGGCTCAGGCTGTGTGCAGCTGTATGTCCGTGCCTTTGGGTTTCTGTTCCTTTAGTCCAGTGTTAACCTACACTCTGTACAGTCTGTCTGTTAATGGGTAGAGAATGTTCTGGTTGCCAAGCCAAGTTTATCTTAATGTTCTTAGTCCAGGTGCTGATCATGAATGCTTTTTTTTCCTCTTTATCACAAAGGGAAATTCTGTGTCCCATTAAATTTTAAATGCTTTGCCTCTGAGGTTAGGTGTGGCCTAATGTACCCTTCAGGAATGATGGTAAGGCTGGCCAAAGGACAGGGCTGGTGTAGGTTAATCAGCCTTTCAGCTCTACTGATCTTGGGATATCACTGATGGAGGTTTTCCCCCTCAATAAGGAAGCTGAAGCTGGAACCCCAGGGAAACGCATTATTTATCGGCATCCTAAAAACAATAAATCAGGCTTGCTCAGGCTAGTCACTAACTGTTGAAGTTGCTGTCTAGACTTCATACTTTTATGTATAGTTCCATTGCTTTTCTTCAGTTTTTTCTTCAGACCAGGGAACCCACTGCATGGCACCTGGTCTGTGCACAAGGACAGTGGGGAAGCTGAGCTTTGTTTGCTGTGTCTGCCTGCCTGCTCAGGGCTGATACTGGACACATGCAGTGGCAGGTAGCTCCCATGTGGGCCTGAGGGACAGTCTTAGGTCAAACTCCAAGATGCTAGATTTGCCTGTGTAACCAGCTGCATCTGAGTCTCAGTTTACCCGGTGAGTCACTGGGCTGCTGTCAGCAAATGCTTAAGGCAGGTCCGCCCCTTGGGTGTCATTGTGTGAGCTGCTTATTGTTACTGTCACCTTTATAGAATCGAACGAAAGTCTCCTTAGAGTGAAAAACCAGGCAAGCCACAAACAGAGATGTGAAGACACATAAAACCCTGCACATGTGTCAGGGAAGGGCTCAGCCAGCACCATCCAGGAGGAACTTGTGAGGCGTGTGCAGCTTTCAATCTTTAGCTACACTATAAGATAGTAAAATACTTAATGAATTATTCACTCCAGGGTATCAGAAGAAATTATCGTTTTCAAATATCAGTATAAAGAGTATAGATTACTTTTTATAGGAAGCCCTCAAATATGGTAGTTTATATTTATAAAACACCTCAATTTGAATATGGTTTCAAGTATTTGATCCGTATTTACCTTTCATTAAATTTATAGTTGACAAAGTAGACTCACAAACCCAAGTTGTTCCAAGCATACCTAAAAGTCTTCTAATAACTGAATCTTGTGTATCTGTTTTAAAATACATTGCAGTTGATTAAAATGAGATAAAATGAAATACTCACAGTTTCAGTCTAACACAGTAACTGATAATAATAAGCTGCTTTTCAAATGCTCAGTGGCCACATGTGGCTTGGATCTTGTAATTCACAGCATTGGTTTGTATGAGCATGGAAAGTATTCCCAGATGAGAGAGACTTCTAAGACGGCAGGATGAAGGAAGACTTCCTGGAAGAAGTGCATTTCATGGGACTACAGGCAGTTAGGATTTGGATGTGTGGGGAATGCTGGGGAGGGAGAGACAGACATAGGAAGCGCGCCATGGGCACATTTTCTCAAGGCCATCATTCATTCCTGTCCATAACCTTGACCCCCATAGTCAGGCATTTTTGAGACTCTCTTGTAGCCCAACTTAGTGTCGTAGTGGAAGATAACTTTGAATGCCTAATCCTCCTGCCTGCTAGGATTGCTGTGTACCATCGTGTCTGACTGAGTTGAGGTAGGTTAGCAAGATTTTGGAACAAGAAGGTGGTGATATGACCAGTAGGGTCGTTCTTTTTTTTCTTTTTTGGTTTTTCTAGACAGGGTTTCTCTGTGTAGCCCTGGCTGTCCTGGAACTCACTCTGTAGACCAGGCTGGCCTGGAACTCAGAAATCCACCTGCCTCTGCCTCTCAAGTGCTGGGATTGAAGGCGTGCTCCACCACTGCCCAGCGTAGGAGCGTTCTTGAGTATGGGTTGGAGGAGGAAGGACACAGAATGGGGGAACCTGTTGATAGGCCTGGGGATCCCTGAATCCGGGTGAGAGGGTCTGAAATTGAGCATTGGTCGTAGAGAACAGATATTGGGAGGGAAACAACAAGACATGCTTTAAGTGTGAACCGTGCAGGCAGAGGATACTCTGCAGGTGTGGTCCATGGGTGATTGAGATGGCACCAGCAGTAGTGGAGAGGCACTGCATAGTTGGGGTAACTCCATTAAGTGGGGCTCTGTGTCCTTGCCAGGCCTCTGGGAACAGGGAGGAGGGGCTGCTTTGTGTATGACTTGTTCAGCAGCCTCCTCTGCAATAGAGAGGCTCTGTTCTCTGCGACTCTGCATCCTGTTTCATTTCAGCCCGATTCAAGGTTGGTGGGATCCCTCCTAGGGGAGGGGGACGGAGGCCGTTGGAGAACTGAAGGGGAATCTTGAATTCTGTCCTTTGTGTACTTTCCCAAGTTCAAATACACCCACACAGTTCCTTAGTAGAGATGAACCAGACGAGCCCCGAGTGCACGCTTATGCAAGGACCTGACGCTTCAGTGGTCTGCCTCTCTGTCGATTTAAGTGATTCTTTCTAATCCCAGAACGAGGCCCCGGGGAGCTTTTACAGTGGTAATCTGTAAATGCTTTGGTGTGTTATCTCAGGCAGATACTGGGATGCCTGGGTATCTGCAGCTTCCAGCCCGGACAGTCACTGGGTGGGGCCTGGGCTTTCTTTCAGAAATCTTATCTTTCTTCTTATCTAAAAGGCCCTGAGTTCTGTTCTTTGGCCTGGCTTAGTCCAAGGGTCACATTTTGTCAAGGTCAATTTGTTAGTATGAGTCTTTGGCAGTGTGTGGTTCTCTTTCTGGAAGACACGAATCAGATTTTCCGAAACTGAATTTTTCGCCATTTCTCCTGGAGTCAGCCTCCTGGTTTGTTTTTTTTTTCTTAAACTTAATCCTGGGGCAGGGTAGTGATTTTACCCACTGGTTTATTAGAGCCATGCCTGTGGTAGTAATGCATAGTAAAGCCTCAGAGTCCTGGTTCTGTATCAGATCCTGTAGTACAGAGTTCCTGTTGATGAGGGGCTCCTTTGCCACCTTTCAATTTAGCAAAGGGATTATATTTAACTCTTGACCCAGCCATTCCTTTCCATCATGTGACAGTGAGAAGCAATGGCGCCTGGGAAATGAAGTTCTGGCCTGGCAGCCATTGTCCAGTAGCCTGGCTACACTATGGCAGGAGTGTTGTCTTTGGGAAGCTGTACACTTTCCTCACGTATGTTCCAGTTAGGAGAGAAGAGGTGCTGAAGCCTGGGCATTGATTCCGTGTTTGGGTGTAAGGAAGGAGCTTGTGTCTCTGTTCACTATCTTCATGTGGTATTTTCAGAATACAGATATCCACCTATTCGGTTTCAGTTTTGTTGAGAACTTAATGTGTGTGAGGCATGTTCCAGATTACAGGAGCAGAGGATCAGGGAGGGGAGAATGTACCTCGGACGTGGGCTCTAATAAATTTAGTCTTCTTGTGGTGTTTGGGTGTTTGTTGTCCTGGTCCTGGTCCAAGTGCATGTGGCCATGTGACAGCTCTTAAATCTCAGCACTAGTTACCCCCATCCTCAACCTTAGTGTTCTCTAGAATTTGTAGGGTGGAGTGCAAATCTTTCAGGGTGGTGGTTAGGCCTGTGACTGTTTCTTCAGAATTCTCTGCTGCTGCCTCTGTTGTCAGGCCTGTTGGCTGGCAGCCCAGATCTTGGGTCTTGCCTCTGGCCTTCTCTAGCCTTTCCCTTTCTCTGGATAGTCCTCCTGCTTCCTCATCTGTCCGTGGTGGCCCAGGTTAAACCTCTAAGTTTGGCCTGATGGGTTTAAAGGCAGATCTAAGCAACCTTGAAGCTAGAGCAATCTTTGTACTGCATATTTGGCATACCTTATTTGGCTGTAGCTCATGTTTCTTGGGAAGCCCGTCCCCTGTGGCTGGCCAGGTTGCTTACTCTGAGAAGCCTGATTAGGTTCCCTGAGTCTGGCTCACTGCCTAATGCAGAGGAGCAAGTGCTGCTCCTTTTTATTGCTGAGCACCGGCTCATACCCAGTCCTTAAGTGTGGGTATCATCTTCTCCCTATTTCACAGATGAGCAAGTTGAGCCCAGCTAGTAAGCTGAGTGGCAGACTTGGTAATAGGCTTGGATTATCAATTGTGTTGTTGAAGGTTGTAGACTCTGGGTCACACTTTATGTTCCTTGTTCCTTCTGAGCTTATAATCCATTTTTATGGTAAGTATTATACATAGTTTAAAATTGGAAGCTGCCTGGCTGCGTCGGCAAGGATGAGGCCTTTGAAAAGTTAGGCCCGGGTTCACATTTTTCCTCTCCTGTTTGCTGCTGTGGAACCTTGGGTGGAAGGGAGTAACTGACTTCTGAGAGCTTCAGTTTTGTTTTCCCATCTGTAGCTGGGGGAGGTGCTTATTTCTAGACCTCGTGGTATTAGAACCGGAAGAAATTAATACAGCCATTGGCAACAAATAGGAATTGGACCCAGTACCTCATCCAGTGTAATATGTCAGCATCACCCAAGATCAACAGAGGCGGGAGACCTCTGAAAGCAGGGTGGGTAGGGAAGCTGTGTCAGACAGGTACTGGAGCTGGGTTTTGAGAGATAACTAAGGCTCTTTTTGTCATTGGTAGATGTGCTTTATTCACATTGTTTGAGTTAGACACCAACATTTTAAAAATCAGGTGGTCTCTCACAAACACAGGCATTTCTAGCTTCCGCATACTGAAGGCTGGCGTCAAGTGGCCTGCAGCCCAGCCAGGTGGGAACTAACGAGAGAGTCTGTCCTGCCTTGTCCCTTTGTCCTGTATGCTGGCCTCCTGTTGCGCTGCCAGGTGGCTTGAGGTCTCAGCCTCAGATGATAAATCCCTTCAGCCCCTTTGCTGTTCCTGTCACCGCTGTGACACCTCGAACAGCTGACTGTTGTTCCCTCACAGGTCTGTAGGGGCCAGCAGCGCTCTGTCACTTCTGGAGGTGTAAGGGAGGCCCCACTGCCTTGGTTTTAGCTCCTGTGGTGATCTGATTTTTTCCTTCCTTTTCATAGAATGGGTGAGGTTCCCTGGGCAGAGGCGGGGAGGCCCTTCATTGATTCTGCACATGTTGGTTAGGAACCCACTGCATGGCACCTGCTTTGTACACAGGGACAGTTATGTCCACTCTGCTCTCATGGGACGCTCTGGGGGAGGTGTGAAGAGCTGATGCAATAAAAGTATGAAGAATGCTCAGTGACTTGGTGGCTGCCTTGTTTGGTTCGTTGAGACAGTCTCGCTGTGGAGATGACATTCAACCTGAAATGTACTGATGAGGTGCTGGTGGGGTTGAGGTGGGAGTTTCCAGAGGACAACAGAGGCCTGATCAGGTGGTAACTTGGGGTCTGGGCCAGGATTTGCATTTGGTCTCAAACATGACAGGCAGCCTAGAGAGTCTGAAGGAGCACGTTAATAACTCGTGTCAATATTAAGAATATGTGTGTCTGGAACTCCCTCTGTCCGTGTGTGCGCAGTGAGGATTCAGGACTGTGGGCAGGTGGGAATCATGAGGCTTGGCCTGACTACCTTTATGAGAAATGGAGAGACTGGGACATTTTGGAGGAAAATGTGTCTGCTGTGTCTGACACAGCTGTGTCTGCTTCTTTGTGACTCTCCTTAGCCTGTTCTGGGAAAAAGTCCCTGGGCTTTGCCAACTGCACGGCTGGGGAAGAGCCTGGGCCAGGACCAGAGCTCGTCTGGCCTCCCTTAGCCTTCAGTGTGGAGGTGATGTTGCTGCCAGCCCCACGAGCGGTGTCTTTCTGGCTTGTTGACCACTTAGGTCATGTCTGGTTCTTGCCCCAGGCTTTGTCTGGGTCCCAGGCTAGACATGATCATCTGCTGGAGAAATCTGTCCCCTGCCTTTGTGGTCAGGGCTGGACGAATCCTGTGGTCTCCTGTCCCTCCCCAACCCCGCAGCTTACTGGAGAGTAATGGGGCCATTGGAGACCTGTCTCAGAGAGATCGGGGTCATCAGCATTGTCTTGTCAGTGCAGCCTTGCTCTGTCACAGGTAGGAGAACCACACCCAGGGAGCTGTGTTGTCAGAGAGCATCGTTGTTGAGGATGGGTCTTCTGTTGACTTTGTTGTCCTGGTTCCGCAGATGCTTTCTTAGCAGGATGAGGTTATGGACCTCTTGTGTGTACATGCACTTTCTCCTCAGCAGCTTCTGCTGAGGTTAGCATGTCTTCTTGTTTGCTCTTCCCAGCAGGCCTAGGGGACAGGTGTTGCTTCTCCCCAGCTCCTTAACCTTTTTTTCTATTTTGAGAGGGTGCTGCTGCTGCTGCTGCTGCTGCCCCAGCTGTCCTTGGGCTTGTCTAGGCAGGCCTAGAACTTAAGACCTTCTTGCCTTGCCCTCCTTAGTAGCTGATAGAGACCAGTGCCACTAGGCCTGGTGTTCCTGTCTCTCTCTTAAAAGTCTGTACCCAGTAGTTGCTGGGTTAACAAACGAGGATTTTGGGGACTATCTCTTCCTATCTCTGTAGGTCTAGTGAATTATCTTTATGTTGTGTGTGCTCTGTGTGCTCTTTTGGGGTTGGTGCTGGGAATAACACACTTTAGAGATGAGGAACTGGGCTGAGCGAGCGAGGGCTGGACCATGCTGTGGTGGGCCTAGGCCTAGGGCCAGGTGTGGTTGGTCTGCAGCTTCCTCTTGCTTCACTTCTCACAGCAGGTCCTCTGAGCATCTCCCTGGGGGTCCCAGCAGCTCTGGTGAGGGATGCAGATCTCTATTACAGCAGGAGTGGCACATGGGTACTTTTTTTCCTCAAATGCACTGACTCTCTCCACATGCCCTGGGCTCAGCAATTGGCCCCACTCTCTCTCTGAGTTCCTTCCCTCCCTCTGGGGTCTTGCCTCGAAGTACTGGCTGTTTCTTGACTCATGATTCTCCTGCCTCAGGCTCTTCTTGCTGACATTGCAGGGGTGTTCTACCATGCCTAATGTTGTTTACCTTGCTGAGTCCTTTGGTGGTGGTAGTAGGAGACTCAGTTCTGGACACAAGCGGAGCTGGCCTTGGATCTTGGTCCACTGTTAGCCGGACAGTGGGCAAGTTACTTACAGTTTCCTTTTTGAGCTTTAGTGTATTAGTTAATTGTCTTGCTGCAAAAAATATCTGACAAAAGCTACTTACAGAAGGGAAGGGTTGAAAGTGCACTCCGTCTCCGTAGGAAAGCCCCACAGGAGCAGGAGGCGGCTGCTCATGTTGTCTCTGTAGATGGGAGGCAGAGAGATGGATGCTGGTGCCCTGAACACTTTCTTCTTTCCGTTCAGTCTGGGACTCCAGCCTGTGGAATGGTACTGCTCCCAGTTAGCGTGGGGCTACCCCAGTTAACCTAATCTGGATAGTCCCTTTAGGGTGGGTCATTCTACCTTAATTAATCTTAATAATCCATCCCAGACCTGCCCAGAAGTTTGTCTCCTAGGTGATTCCAGGTCCTGTCAAGGCGATGGTCTTGACCATCATACTCAGTTTCCTTACTCGCTTGATCTTATCCTGGAATCCTTAGGATGAGAGATACTGTGTACTAGAAGTCAGCCTGGCATAGGCTTCAGGGTTGTGGATCTGGGGCTGACTGCTCAGGTTCAAATCCCACTTTTGCGAATTACTTTGTATGAAGTTAATGAGTACTACTTCTCTGACTGCCGCACGGCGGGTTCTCATATCCCCTAGCCTTTCCACTTTCCACCATGAGGACCTCTTTTCCATGTAGAGGCAGGGGGATTCTGAGTGGGAGAGGCCTGGTTTTGAGGGAGTCCTCTGGCTTGGAAGGACTGCTTCTTCCTGTTACCTGACAGGAAGGGATAGGCCTATGTGGGAGACTGTCACCACCATGGAGGAGACACACAGGGCATTCAAAAAGAAGCCAATGTCTAAAGAGACTTAAGTTAAAACAAATGCAGCTCCACTTTTGAGAAAAATAACAGATGCCCAAATGTCAGGGGCAAGGAAGCGAGAAAACTAGCAGTGCTGGTAAGAAGCAGTTCTGAGCGTTTCTCTTTAGCAGTGCAGCTAAAGGGCATTCACTTGTACCCTTTAATTAGACTCTCACACTGTGTGCTAACTTGTTGTTGTTTTGCCTTATTGAGGCAGGATGTTGCTGTATAGCCTAGGCTGGCATCAAACTTGAGATTGTTTTGCCTCAGTGCTGGGATTACAGGTGTGTGTCGCCGTGCCTGGCTATTAAAAAAAAAGTTTGCTCTGCTTTTCTACCTGTCGCTGTGGCTCCATGAGCTAAGGTACCAAGAACCTTCCAACTGTGGTGCCGCCCATAGGCTGTAGCACGGGGCATGAACGGCTGAGGTCCAGCTCTCGTCTCTGTTTTTCAGAGTGAGTACATTGCACCCTGTGACTGTCGGAGGGCGTTTGTCTCTGGATTCGATGGCTCTGCAGGTGAGTCACTAAACATTCTGTTCCTACTTTGTCTTCGTTTTGGTTCTGCTCTGAAGGGAACTGAATTGTCTTCCAGCCTATGCCATAGAATCAAAACTAAAATGCAAACTGGACATTCCCCACCTGAGCCTGTGCAGTGGTGTGGGTTCTGATTTTCCCATCAACATCACCTTTTAGTGACCTTTTCTGTGTCTTTGCTGTTCCAGACAGAAAACAGCCTTCTATTACAAAGAACAGTCTTGAGCTTTGTGTTGCTTCTGACATACACACAGAGAGTAGTATTAATTAAACTGAACATGGCTGCCTAACTAGTGCCCCAGACATGGAATATGGACCTTAATAGCTTATCAATTCTCCCGTTTTAGCTTACTGGTCCTGTAAAGGTCTCTGTGACCTTTTGATGCTTCGTTGTAATGGCATTAGATAATAATGGCTGATGTTGAGCTCCCTTGGTGTTATGCCCTAACTTTTCCAAAACTGTTACATCCTTGACTTTTTGGCTGTTTTCCCCTTTGGGCTCCCATCTCGTAAGCAAACTAGATGAGGTCAGAGCTCCTCTCTTCTTGTGGTTTATCTCTGCTTCCTTTGGCTTAACTGCTTGTGTTGGTTGGCACGTTTGGGTTGGTTTTGGCCATACCTCTGCCGAAAGCCCTGAGGTCTGCCAGGCCTGTGGGAACTAAAGGCAAACAGAGGTGGGAGTCCGGACTCCGTGCTGGTGTCTGCTGAGTCACCATGGACGCGGATGGTCCAGGTTGCCTGCTTCTGGGGAAGGTGAAGCAGCTGTTTGTGGGTGTCTGTTGGAGCAGAAGAACCTTTCCCACCTTGTCTTGTTAGTTATGAGATTTGGCCACATGGTCATCTGCTCCATCCTTCTTAACTCCGACTGCACGTGTGTGGAGACCAGCATCCTGGTAGTCTAGGCTTCAGGACTGCTTCTGACAGAGTCTGGCCTGAGCTGTCTTGGGATCATTCTCTCACTTGGGCATTTCTTTGGAGTCTAGGACCCCTGTGCTCCTCACTGCCCTGGCCTGCCTACTATTGTCTTTGTACAGATTCTCAGTGGTGGTCAGAAACCTTTCCTTCTTCTTGCTACTTTGCTCTAGGCACAGCCATCATCACGGAAGAACATGCGGCCATGTGGACTGATGGGCGCTACTTTCTCCAAGCTGCCAAGCAGATGGACAACAACTGGACTCTCATGAAGATGGGTGGGTAGAAGCAGGGACCAGCACACCTAATGTAATTGGCGTGGTCTGGGCAGGGGTGGTGGAATGCTTCAGAGGTCTAAGATCTTAGTGTTTTTCCTGACATCTTGGATCCTTTGAAAAGCCACGGGGGGGGGGGGGGGAATGATATGCCTTTGTGTACATACCAGTGCACACTCACTTTTAGAGGGTCAAAGGTTCAAAAAAAAAATCCTAGGTTCAATTTGCAGAGAGAAGCTGACTTTGGGGCCTGCAAGCTGAAGCTGTCAGGTCTGGTAGCACTATAGATCAGAGCAGGAAAGCGTGAATTCCGTCTTCTATTAAAGTGGGAATATGTTGGCTCCATGGTGTGGGGTGGCTCCTTGTCCCCGCTCAGTGCTGTTCCCATGTCCTGTCTACCTTTCCTCAGGTGTGCCACTATGTAGGGAGGTTCTGCAGGATTTTTCACTGCCTAAGAGTGACTCAGCCCTAGGGTTTTGCCAAAGATTTGTCTGCTAGGAAGTGATGTGACTTCATTCTACAGAAGTTATACCAGGTGTTCCAAGAAAAACTTGGTTAATAAAGTGGCTTATTTAGTGGTTTGTTTAAAAAAAATATATAAGAGTCAAATAGCAAAATAAAGCTTCATGCCAGCCTGTAGTTTTTAAGAACTAGGAGTCATGAGCTTTATAAATCTCTGAGCTTCCCGTCTTTCAAAAGTTAGCAGAGAAAATCCTCAGAATGCATGAGCTGTTACTCTGATTAGGCGTGCATAGTGCCAGGATGTTAATTGTTTAGCAAAAATCTCATTGGTTTAAAAAACTTTGTCCCAAAATTACTGGCTTGATTAAAGAAAAACTAACCTATAGAAACTATTCTAGTTATTTTGGAGGTTGTTTAATATTTATCAGAATCTTGTAGAAGTACGAAGCTGTCCATTGTGGTGGGGAGTCCCAAGGTTGTGGTAGGCTCCTGTGTACACCACTTTGAATCCCAAGAAAGACTTTATGTCTAAGACTTAAGCTCAGTCCTCTAGTCAGAGGCTGTCTGTGGGCAGGGGGCTTTGCTCTGTGATCTTGGCCTTGTCTGTGATAGGAGGGCACTTAGTAGTTCTGTCCTCCTAGGTCTGAAGGACACACCAACTCAGGAGGACTGGCTGGTGAGTGTGCTTCCGGAAGGATCCAGGGTTGGTGTAGACCCTCTCATCATTCCCACAGGTGAGTGACGTGGTCCTTTGCAGCCTTCTGGACACCTCGGTATCTCTTCCTTGTTTGCTGCTGGGATCTGGGGCATTTGGGACTCAATATGACTTGATGTCACTATCGGGGATCAGCTAGGAAAGACATTTCTGGGACAGGCAGGGAAGGCCATGGTGGTGACATTCTTTATTCTATATTCCTGGAACTGAGGAATGCCTTTTAGAAGAGCTTGGCCTGAGTCCTGCTATTTGCCTTAGGTGAAATGAGTGTTCATTTTGTGGCTGGCCGTATGTTTTTCTTTAGATTACTGGAAGAAGATGGCCAAGGTACTGCGAAGTGCTGGTCACCACCTCGTGCCTGTGAAGGAGAACCTTGTGGATAAGATCTGGACAGACCGGCCAGAGCGCCCTTGCAAGCCCCTCCTTACGCTGGGCCTGGATTATACAGGTCAGAGCCATAGCTGTGACCCTGAGAGCCTGCCTTGCCAACCCATCTCGTTAAAGTCACATTTAAGACCCTGTTATGGAGTCGGTAGATCCGTTGTACTCAACCTTGTCTGGCATTACCACAGG
The DNA here is from genome assembly GCA_019843965.1 of Rhynchomys soricoides. Lineage (NCBI taxonomy): Eukaryota > Metazoa > Chordata > Mammalia > Rodentia > Muridae > Rhynchomys > Rhynchomys soricoides. The sequence continues at coordinate 8,065,669 of JADRCH010000089.1, forward strand.
ACTGTGCCTCACCTGGTGTAGAGGGCCAGTTGACAAGGCAGGGCTTTACTGTCTTCTGCCCTAAGGCTACCTGCTTGCCACTTACTGTGGCTTAGTCTGTGGTGGCAGAGCTCCTCTGGTGGTGTTGTACCTGCTGGGGGGAAGACTGAAGCTTTTCCCTGGTTGGCAGCTGCCACTCTTTTGGGTCTGGCATTGGGTGTAGCACCTCCTGACCCTGGTCCCACTTCCTCTCTTGTGGCACTTGTAGGGCTGCCTTCCAGGCCTCACTGTCTTGTATCTTATGCTGTAGAAGTTTGGATGTGGCTGTCTCCTGGCCCGTGAGAGTGTGTGAGCTGTGTGGACTGCCAAGCCTTTGTGGGAGAAGAAAGTGTGGATTAGTGGAGGCAGTGAAGGGTGGGAAGAGACTGGAGGTGGGGCTGCAGGGGAGGGCCTTGCTGTAGGAACAGGGAGGTGGATGGATGGTGGATGTCTGGAATGTAGGCAGATTGCCAGAGGGGTCCTGGGAAGAAAGTATCACAGCTCAGACACTGGGCCAACTTTTAAACAGCATTCCCGGGCTGATCTTCAAAGCAGTCTGTGGTTGTGGGCAGCCCCAGGCTTGTTTTCCTGTGTGACACCCTCATTGGAGGGCATGGTTTGTTGGGAGGATGGGTCCAGGGAGCGGCCCAGGGTCAGCTTAATGTTTTCCGTCAGCATGGTTGAAATTGTTTTTTAACTGAAGTAGAGCCTCTGACCTGTTGTCGTAGGAGAAGAGATCTCAGACACTGGTGCCAAAGTTTCTGTTTTGCTAACAGTTGTATACCTGGAATGTTCGAGACACTGCTAGGTGCTAGGTCCACCACATAGGAGTGCCTACACAGTTCATAGGTAGCTAGTGAGAAGCTAAGTTACAGATGCTACTGTGGTGAGGTGACTTCCTCGGGTGCCACATTGCATTCTAGGGAGCAGCAGGGACGTCTTGGCAGCAGGGACTCTTTGGTCTTAGCCCCAAGTCTTAGGGCCCAAGAAATGTAAAGTGAGTTTCACAGGTGAGTCTGCTGCTGAGAGTGTGTTCACATAGCCCAGCCAGTTTGCCCAGTCATACCAGCTTGTGTATAGTAGCACACTTAGTTGCCAGTCTACCTGTATGTGCTGTCCTGTGGATTGTAAGTCCAACGAGGAGAGACTGGATATGTACAGAGCTATAACTGACCAAGCAGTAGGACCCCTGGTAGATACCTGCACCTGGCAAGTCTAAATGCTTTGTAGGCATTTGTGGGAGAAACGTGTTCCTGGTGAGGCAGTCAGGGCTCATGGCAGTCAGGTGACTTGTCAGAGCCATTCTTCCGCTGACTGCCTGTGTAGGTTGCATGCTTGCCGTAGGAAGTGGTACCTAGTAACACTGTTTGGGATAAGCCTTTTCACTCTGCTTCTGGCTTCATGGGATTATAGGGGAGTCAGAAGCACCTTTGTTTCTTGCAGGCATCTCATGGAAGGAGAAGGTTGCAGACCTTCGGTTGAAAATGGCGGAGAGGAGCATCGTGTGGTTTGTGGTCACTGCCCTAGATGAGATTGCGTGTGAGTACTCTGGTTTCACTTCGTGGGCATTACCTGATCTTCTCCTTGGGCCTCTGGCAATCTGTGTGTTCCTGCCCATTCAGCTTTCTGATTGGTGAGGGAATTTGTAAATGTGGCTTTAAATCAGAGAACAATTGCCAGCTAGCACAAAGGAGGAAGCATTACCGTTGGGCAGGGGATGGTACACTTGCCAGAGCAGCACACAGCCAGGGGTTCCTGGCCGATCCATGTGTGATGCCTGCCTGATCCATGTGTGATGCCTGCCTCTGGCCTCACAATCTGAGGGACTGTGACTTCTCTAAGGAAGAATATTTCTCCTAAACATTTCCTGTGTTGCTCTCTTTATACTTACAGAGTTTCTAAGATCTTCACAGAGAGAATATTCTAGTAAAGCTTTTAATCTCAGAAAACTTGAAAAGTCTTCTCTAGGCCCTTTCCCTTAACCTTCTGGCTTTCCACCACCCCTGCCCCATGTAGTTGTTCAAAGTCTGTCATCTTCCAGAGTCTGAAGGAGCCTGACTGAAATGCCCCCTCCTGTCTTGCTCTGACTGGAAGCCTGGAAGAGGCGTTTGCGTGTTATCTCCCCACTGGAGGACGAAAGCCCACTACGGGATGTCCTGCCTCTTCCATCCCCTAGGCTCTGTCAGATGTCTGTGACTGTTGTCTCTAATTAACCCTGCGTCAGAGGGAAAAACACACAAAAGTGCTTTCTCCCCTTGAATATAAGGCAAATATGTCCCCGTTTTTGGAAAACTTGTGAAGGGCAGAGGAAATAGAAAGAAAACAAGATCCCTCATAATCCTGTTCCCTAGTGACAGCCATTGTTGACATTTCTGTGTATCTGTCATTTATCCTGGTGTCCTAAACATGTCAGTATGCTGGGAACAAATATAAACGTAATGTAAACATTAAGAATTCCATCAAATGGTTAGATTGCAGTCTGCCTGACAGTTTCCACATGGAGGGCCCTTGGGCTATTTCCAGAGTCTCCCTAAGTAAGTTATTATGATACTCTCATCAGGATCATGGCCCATACACGTATATCTTCGTTTCTGATCATTTTCATCTTCCTATTTCTGTTTGACTTTGTGGGTAGTCTTGTGAGTTTAAGGGTAGGCGTGTGGTGGGATTTTTGACACATCCATTCTGTCACACGCCAGCAGCCCCAAGTGCCTTCATTTCAGGAGGGTAGTAAGCCTGATGTGGGGGTGCATGTCTTTAACCCAGCACTTGGGAGGCAGTGGCAGGTGAATCTGAGTTCAAGGCCAGCCTGGACTATGTAGCAAGTTCCAGGCCGTCTAGGGCTACACAATGAGACCTTGTCTCCAAAAATAACAACCTCACTATGAGGTTAAACCTTTCTACTTTTCTTTGAGAAGCCATTATTTTAACACAGAGGCAGCAGCTTTTTGTACCTGGCCTTCTTTCTTGCTCTCTTATCTTTGAGAGCAAGCATGAGAGCTGGCAGCCAGGATCAGAGCTGGACTGACTGCTTATCCATTAGGCTGCTCAAGTGTTCAGTGACCTCATCAGACTCTGGCCCCTGGCTCAGGACAGGTTCTCCCCCCAGCCCAGTTTGGCTGAGCCACAGGCTCATGCCTCACTGCTACTTCTGGCTTTGATGAGAAGAAGCTCTGTGTCCATGGAGCTCAGCGGAGTCTCTATGTTGCCACCTCCATTTCAGACTTTCTGTTCTAGGTCATTTGCCTTGGAATAGAGAGAACGTTTTGTCCTCCTTGTATTTGGGGGTGCCAGAGTTTGTATGTAGCAGCTCTGAGCTCGGCAGGTTCCCACAACTAGGTTAGCAATTTCAGCTCTTAGGGGGGACACTGGTTCTGTTTTTTTGATTCTGCTTCCTTCTCAGGCTTGCAATATGGCCAACTAGGAAACAGTTCTGGTGCCATCAGGTGGCAGACACCAGCGGCTGCAGCTCAGTCTTGGAACCCTGTGTAAAGTCCCTCTTTTTTTGAGAGAGATGTGGAATCCTTTGATAGGAGCTGAATTCTAAGCAGAAACTCTTCCCTTCCCAAAAAGCTACCTGTTAAACTTGACCTGGGAGCCAGGCAGCTGAAAGGAACCATTTTTAAGAGCAATGCTTTCCGTTTTAGGGCTGTTCAATCTCCGCGGGTCAGATGTGGAGCACAATCCGGTGTTTTTCTCCTATGCGATCGTAGGACTAGAGACGATCATGTGAGTGTTCTCTTCCACCCAGATGCCCTCCTCCTGGCTCCAAGGGTCCAGGCTCCCCTTCCTGGTCCTAACTCTACCGTTGCTATAGTTGCTTTCTCACCCTGGAACTCCCCCTTCGTCCTTTTATTCTTGCCTGCTCTAACAGGCGTTTGTTTTTATCCTGCCTTCCCTCTAAACCTCAAAATTGTCTTGAAATCTACAAAAGTATTTATAGTAACTTGAGACTGAGAAATAAGTACGTGAGACTATCGAGACTATCTGAACACAGCCAGTATGAGGTTCTTCATGAGGTTCCTGCTGTGTGATCTTGCCCAGGCCACACAGGCTTCAGGTTCCCCAGAAGGCAGTGCAGAGGGAGCGGTATAGGCTCAGCTGTGTGGTTCCTGACCCCGGGCATCTTAAAGGTCAGCAGTGATATGGGGGATCCTAGTCTATGCTCTTTTGACTTGTCAGTTTTATTACTTCAGACATTGCTTTCGGGCTTCTGTCATTGTCTTTCTATTGGGTGGGATTCTAGTTCTTTTCTCCTGTGATAGAACACTCTGACTAGAGGTGACTTAGGGATGAAAGGATGAACTTGATTCACACTTCCATGCCTCAGTCCTTCGTTGAGGGGAACTAGGGTGGGAACTCAAACAGGAGCTTGAAGCAGGCCCTTGCTTAGTTGGCTTTCTTGTACCTGCCTAGGGAATGGTGCCACCTGCAGTGGTCTGGGCCTTCCTGTGTCAATTGAAAACCAAGAAAGTCTCCCAGATATTTGCCCACTGGCCAATCTTTTTGGACAGTCCCTTAGCTCATTTGCACTTCTCAGACAATGGTAGGCTGTGACAAGTTGACAGTTAAAACTTAACTAGGCAGGGGCCAGGCATGTCTGCGCATATCTTTAATTCCAGTTCTCAGGAGGCAGAGGCATCAGATATCTGTGAGTTTGAGATCAATGTGGTCTACATAGTTCTAGTACAGCCAGTGTTACAAAGTGAGACCCTGTCTCAAAAAACCACCAACTTGAGCCGGGCAGTGGTGGTGCACACCTTTAATTCCAGTACTTGGGAGGCAGAGGCAGGTGGATTTCTGAGTTTGAGGCCAGCCTGGTCTACAGAGTGAGTTCCAGGACAGCCAGGGCTACACAGGGAAGCACTGTCTCGAAAAAACAAAACAAAACAAAACACCAAAAGAAACCCCAAAACAAAACAACAATAACAACAAAACACCAACAAACCAACCAACCAACCACCAACCAACTACCAACCAGCCAACCACCAACCAACCACCCACCAACCAACCAACCAGCCAACCACCAACCACCTACCAACCAACCACCTACCAACCACCAACCAACCAACCAACCAACCGACAAACCACCAACCAACAAACCACCAACCAACCAACAAACCACCAACCAAGCACCAACCAATCACCAACTAACCAACCAACCAACCAGCCAACCACCAACCACACACCAACCACCAACCAACCAACCACCCAACCACCTACCAACCAACCACCAACCAACCAACCACCCAACCACCAACCAACCAACCAACCACCCACCCACCCACCCACCCACCAACCAACCAACCACTAACCACCCACCCACCCACCCACCAACCAACCAACCAACCACCAACCAACCAACCACCAACCACCCACCAACCAACCAACCAACCAACCACCAACCAACCACCAACCAACCACCAACCAACCACCAACCAACCACCAACCACCCACCCACCAACCAGCCAACCACCAGGAGCAACAGCAACAAAATTACTCTTTACTTCTTTCCTTTCCTTTTCTTTAACTTACTGTGTAAGGTAATGGGCTTCATCGTAGCACTCTTACACATATTTATCATTGTACCTTGCTCATATTTGGGCATCCCATTTATTGACTGTAAACTGTGCTGGGCTGGTGTTAGATGCTAGGGTGAATGGCAGGGTCCTGGGTTAGAGTTGAGAAGCTGAGCTCTCTTTTCCCTGAAGGATTCAGGCACGTAAGTGGGGGATCAGCCTGTTAGGAGTGGGTATGTGTGCACAGGAAGGGTGTCCTAGGCTTGTAAGTGGAGATGATTGGAGAAAAAAAGCAAATTGAATCAAAAGTGAAGGCTCGGTGAGCATTGTGGTGAGCGGGGGTGTAGTGTGAGGAGCAATCTTGAGAAGGAGCAGTGTGTTCTTTGTCTTGTGAGTGGGGTGAGCCTTGTGTATGTTCTACTCATCTTTTCTGTGATCCACCCCTGGCCCCCACAGGCTCTTCATCGATGGGGACCGCATTGATGCGCCTGGTGTGAAGCAGCATCTGCTCCTTGACTTGGGCCTGGAGGCAGAATACAAAATCCAGGTGCTGCCTTACAAGTCCATCCTGAGCGAGCTCAAGACCCTGTGTGCTGACCTGTCCCCGAGGGAGAAAGTGTGGGTCAGTGACAAAGCCAGCTATGCTGTGAGCGAGGCCATCCCCAAGGTGAGTGCCCCCAGTCTGCACCTGCTGAATGGAGCTAGCACCTTTGTGGTTCTGATGTTGTCAAGAGCTGGAACAGAGGCCTGGGCTATGACCTGTGGTCTCTGGATAAGCCCAGAGCTGGATCCTAGAGTGGAGCCACTGAGGCTCTTTAAACACTTAGGTCCACGTCTCTGGGACGTGGTGTGGTGTGGTGTGAAAGATGATCTTGGGTGGCACACACTAATACTTAGGCTTATTTAAGACCTGTCTCAGCAGCAGTTAGTGTGCCTGAGGAAAGCAACTCTAAGTAACTGAGACGGTGCTGCTGTGGAAATGCTTTCATATACAGTACAGAACGGGTAAAGTTCCTATAGGCACTACACAGCCATGGGGAGGGCACACAGGAACGTGAATTTGGGGGTACACTTCCCAGCACGTGCTTCATTTCTTTCCCTGTGTTTGAGATGTGGAGGTTTGAGGCCCAGAGAGACTGGGGAGTGGAGGATTTGTCTTAGGATCACATGGTAGTGACAGCTGACAGCCTTGCCCTTCACAAGTCCTTGCTGGGCCAGGGTAAGCAGCCAACTCCTGTTGATCCACTTTAGAATCTGTGGCAGGACCCAAGTGGATACCCCTTCACTGGGGTTTTCTACTGTCAGGCCTTGGTTGCTAAGTGGTTTTTGAGCTGCTCACCGGCATCCCTGCCGCTGTGACACTGTCTCTGGCCTACTGCTCAGTCACTGAGAGCACTCTTGCTTTAGGGGAGTGTATGGGGGAGGGGCAGAGAATGCGCACAATTTGAGAAGCTCTGAGCAAGTGTCAGGTGTGCTGAACCCCTCAGCCTTTCAGTCTCTAGGATGAGGCAGCAGAGGGTGATCACAGTGAGAAGTGGGGAGAAAGCAGGAGTCCTGTTCTTTTCAGAGGTAGAGTTGTTTTGGTTAGCTCTGAGAGGATAGTGAGCTCCAGCCATAGCTACAAGGCTTGTAAAAGCAGTCCCATGTTGTGACAGACAGGAAGCATCAAAGAGCGCAGCTTAGAGGGGATGTCTCACTTGATGTTTCTAACTTACTTTGGGTGAACTCAAGCTGTGCTGAACATGCTCCGAGCATCAGCTGACATGATGAGACTGCAGGGGACAGGTGCTGAGTTCTGACCAGCAACCCGTCAAATGGTTTGCCTCAGAGTGTGTGTTTTTCTGGCTGCTGAGCCCTCTGTTTCTCATCTTCCTGTACCTTGCCCCAGGATCGTCGCTGCTGTATGCCTTATACACCCATCTGCATTGCCAAAGCCGTGAAGAACTCTGCTGAGTCAGAAGGCATGAGGCGGGCTCACGTGAGTAGAGCGGCTGGTGTGGGATTAGGGTGGGAGGTGGTCAGAAGGATCCAGCTCTCTCCTCTCTGTGGCCCTGGGCCTAAGTCCTCTGGTCTTCCAGAGTCAGTGGGAGAATTAAATAACCATTATGTCAGGCTTGTAGGCCTGATATCCTAGCTACTTGTGAGTCTAAGGCAGGAGGATTGTGAATTTGAGTATCAGGTATATAGTGGGATCTGTTTCAAAAGGAAAAACAATAAAATTGGATGTATTGAAGTTTTGTGAAATATGACACAAATGCAAAGAAAGTGGGCTAAAGAGATGGTTCAGTGGTTAAGAGCACTGGCTGCTCCTCTGGTGAACACGGGTTCAATTCCGAGCACATAGGCCATCTCATAACTGTTTGTAATTCTAGTCTCAGGAGATCTGATGCCACTGTCTCACCTCTCTGGGCACTAGGCATACATGGTGCATAGCCACTCGTGCAAGCAAAACATCTATAAATGTTACTTGTACGCACCTGTGCGTGCGCGCACATACACACACACACACACACACACACACACACACACACACACCCTGATGATGGCAATGTACAGGGTAGTGGGGGTGTGGTGTAATGAGAAAGAATAAGAAATAGGCAGAAGGTGAGGTTAGTGAGATCTGAGGTGGACAGAGGTTGACCACTGTCTGTGTTCCTGACCTGTGCAGTGTGGGAGTTCACTGGTTAGAGACATTGCCTGTGTGCTCAGGTGGAGACCCTCCTCACTGAGCCTCCGCTCATGAATAGCTGGGCAGCCTTCTTCTCGCCCAGTAATGGAAAGTGCCACAGAGGGGCTTCCAGGAACTCCAGCACAGCATGGAAGCGGAGCGCTGCTGGGACAGAGCCCTGGGGTGGGGTGGGGTGGGGGGGGCACGGGACTGCGACCTGAATCTCATTACCCGACTCTGTGGTTTGTGCAGATTAAAGATGCAGTTGCCCTCTGCGAACTCTTCAACTGGCTGGAGCAAGAGGTTGGTTCTTATCTTCATGAACTGGTACCTCAGGCTGTAAAAGACTGAGGAGAGATCAGCACTCCGTGGTACAGTTATGGCCTCCCTGGACTCCTGTGGCCTAAGTCTGATTAGTGTTTTTTACGGCACTGTGTTCTATAACTTTGTGCGTACATATACCGATGAATTCTGTCAGAAAGAAAGAAATCCCATCACCGTGGCTTTTTGTGGTAGAGAGTGATGAGGAAGGGGAGTGAGGAGGTAGCCCTCTTGAGTCACAGGCCAGCTGGGTGTGCTGGGCGGATGCTCGCTTGGAGCGCATGGTTTGACTTTTAAGCCATTAAACGTTTTCTATTAAATTGACTCTTGGCCCACGCATACCTGGAGTTGACAAGAGGTTAGTTTCTTTGCGCTGCTATTAAATAGACTCATGCCTCTCCCTTTAAATGAGGAGCTGGAATTGGAACGAGTGGGCTATCGTCACTTCTTCTACCATGGCCATCGCTTTCTCCATACTTCCAGCCGTTGGTCTTTCTAAGTCACTTTGTTTTCCTTGTGGTTACAGATAGGCTTTTGTGGTTTGTTTATTTTACTCTTTGGAGTGTGAACATGTACTGTGAGCATTAACCATGTGCTTCGCTGTCTTAAAAGATCCAGGTGGCGACTGCATGGCATCTGGTGGCCAGATTGTCTTACTTACATAGTCTTCCTGTGTTTGATTGTTTTGGTTTATTTTCCTTTGTTACAGCCCTGTGGTATCTTCGCACTAACCTGTTTTATTCCTCCATTGCTATTGCCTTCAGTAGGGGATACTTTTGAAATTCTAAACTTAGATGCAGTGCATTTTGGTAGCTTTGGGCATATAGCGCTGTGACAGAAGAGACCAGTGAAACATTAAGTGGCTGGAAACCCTTCCATTTTAGACAGCTGTGTTGCCAGCCTACCAGAGTTCCCACCCTGTTAGACAGGAGACACAGTGTATCCTGAGAGTGGGCCTTTGGTGTGTGAGAATTGAGGACAAGTCAGCTGTCTGATGAACCCCCTTCACCTGTCTGACACACGAGGGACTCTCAATGATGATTTATAAGCACTTTTCCTTGCAGGTTCCCAAAGGTGGCGTAACAGAGATCTCTGCAGCTGACAAAGCCGAGGAATTTCGAAGGTAAGTGTTGAGGGGACCGGGTGACCTTGTGCTGACTTCTTGGCCAGCTAAGTGTGCTGGGAGGGCCTTAATTCCCAACACAGTGAAGACCTTCCAGCGACTCTGCTCTGTCTCTGTTCCAGGCAACAGGCAGACTTTGTGGACCTGAGCTTCCCAACGATTTCCAGTACGGGACCCAACGGCGCCATCATTCACTACGCGTAAGGCATGCAGACAGGAGCACGGGCCTGGCCTTGCACCTGCCTCTGCACAGGAGCCTGAGCAGGGGAGACAGTTTTCCCAGAGGTTTTGTGCTCACCCCTGTGTGTCTGTGGAGACTGAAGTGGGAGATAAGATCTTAGAGGCCTCATCTCCTCGAGTCCTCAAGTCTCTGCCTTTTAGGACTCTCCTCTTCCTTGTTTGCTGTTATTAATAATTTTTTTGAGACAGATTCTCACCCTGTACCTCAAGCTGGTCCAGAACTTACTACGTAGCCTAGGCTGGCATCAGCTTTGTGATGATCCTCCTGCCTCCGCCTGAGATTGCAGGGATTAGCTACCACACCTGGCCATATTTCCTTTCTGAGGCTCAGACACTCAGAACCCTTGTATCTTGACTGGAATTCTGGAGTGTTTTCTTTCCTTGTAGCAGCAGATCTCATGATGTCCTGGTCTGTCCAGTGTAAGCAAGCACCACTGCCAACATCTAAATGATGTACTGCTAGCTAATATGGGTAGAGATTCTGGGCAGCAGAGACATCTCTCCCGGACTTCCCTGATTTCCAAGACATCCCGGACATCCCGGACTTCCCGGACTTCCAGCTTGAAGCTAGCACCCTAGTCTAGTTTTTTTTTTCCTTTCTTTTTGCCACATGATCTGTGGGAGTCCACAAACCCACAGAGCTGAGACTCCCTGAACTCTTGAGTTGAGGGACATTGCTGTGCTCGGGGCCTGAGTCCTGCTGGTAGAGACTAGGACATGTAGTTAGGTTGGGCATCAGCTTCCCCAGCTCAGCACTCTTGCTCTGTGTGGGACATTTCGTGCTGTGCTTTTTCTGTCTTCCATGTGCAATAAAGCAATGGCTGCTCAGCTGTCTCTGGGCTGCAGTTGGGTTGGATTTTTCTCTCTTAAATAATTGTGTTTAGAACTGGTAGATTTCAGAGCTGTGTGTGGGAGATAGTCACAGATGTGCCAGCACCACTCACACTAACGCTCTGGTTCCAATACACAGATCCCAAAGAGTAATGCTCCTGTACCAACATACAGATACCAAAGGGTTTTACTCAGATGATGAATTTCATGGTGTTTGTTTTGTTTGTTTTTTTCCTCCATGTGGTTAGAGCAACAACAATTTCAAAGCCCTTTGCTCCTCTTTCGGTGTTTCTTCATTGCAGGCTGTTAGAGGCCTATCTGATTGTCTTGTTATTGCTGGAGACAGATTGGTACCCACAGACTGTGAACTCAGAATGCTGTCATCCCTCTGGGCGTTCCCCAGCACTGTGGTGCTGTCTAGAATATAGGATGGGGAAGGCGGGTCACTTCTCACAAAGAACCATCCAGTAGAAGTGGCTCTACACAGTCCTTCCCCTGCAGGGGAAGGTGGGGTCTCTTAACACAGAGATGCTTGGGCAGGGTTCGGAGCCCTGAGACCAGTGAGCCTGCCATGGACCTTGGTGGTTTGCCTCCCATCCCTGGAACCCAAGCTTAGACTGGTTGCTTTTTCTGTCAGGAGTTTTTTGTGTTGTCTGTTGTTTGAGATAGGGCCTCACTGTGTAGATTAGGCCTGTCCTAACTTGTAATCCTCCTGCCTCAGCCTCCTTACTGTTTTGTTTTTAAAGTCATCTCTCAAACACTGTTTCTGTTCTAGAGACAAGCACAGTTGCTCCTTCTGTTCCTCTTTCTTAGTTGGCAAGCTAGGTTGCAAAGTCTTTGACTAGTATAAGCTTAATGCTTATAATTTATTGGGTAATTTTTCCTTTCATAATAGACTGAAATATGTTTTAGGACTAATGTACAGAGGCTGGATATAGTGGTACACACCTGTAATCTCAGTATTTGGGGAGGCAGAGGCAGTTGGATCTCTGAGTTCGAGGCTAGCCTGGTCTACTGAGCAAGTAGGCTATATAGAGGAACTCCATCTTGAAACACCCCCACCACCCCCCTAAGAAAAGAAAAGAAAGAAAGAAAGAAAATATAGTATACAATATTCATACCTGCTCTGATTTACCAAGTGATTATGTTTTTGGAATAACTAATTTTGTTTACCTTTGTTAGGCCGGTCCCTGAGACGAACAGGCCTCTGTCCCTGGATGAGGTGTACCTCATTGACTCCGGTGCTCAGTACAAGTAAGTGGGCCAGGCTGCAGAACCTGAGACTGAGTGCCCAAACTGTGTTCGAGCTGAGTGTGCCCAGCTGCTCACCCATCCCCCACCCCTCGCCGGCTGCTGACGGGTGTTTTCTGTCTTGTCTTCTTTTTGACCTCTCATTGAAAAAGCCCAGTTGTGACTGTTCCTATGAAGGACGATGGAGCTGTGTAGTCCTTGGCTATAAACTGGTAAACTATGGCACGAGCAACTGAGGGAGAGTGAGCGTTCCCTTGAAGCTTTCTGCTCTGTCTCAGAGAGCTGTCTGCCAGCTCCCGCTCGCAGCTGCTGGGGGACGGAGGAAGAAGGGTTCATTTTGAACGGATGGATCTGAAACAGACCTGCCTCTGCCTCCATTTCTGAATTACTCTTTTATAACTATCCACTTCAGCATTTTCTTTTCTCAGGAGAAAGGCTAAAATTTGCCTGGGTCTCGTTGTTGAACCCAAGGAGGAGCCAGAGTAGATACCGTGTGTACAGAAAGCCCTTCCCACTGCAGTGGAAGCCAGTCAGTGACTGGGTGACCGCAGTCTGGCATGGGGATCACTTGGTCATAGTATAAGTTTTTGTCTTTCCTGAGTTTTATAGGAAGATCCTGGAAGTTCTGTTTTTGGTGTGAACTAGTGTATGTGAAGAGGCACCTGGACAGTTTTAGAGTCTCATCGATGATCTCCTTGCTCTTTAGCAGCAGGGAAAGGATTTTGGTTTTCTTGCCACAAGTACTTGGGACAAGCCTCTGGTACTTGGTCTTTTGCCCTTAGTCCTAACCCAGTGATGGCTGTGTCATGGAGTAGCCCTCATGTATGGCCCAAGAACAATGCCTGTCAGGGTGCATCCATTCCTGCTCTCGCAAGCCAGTCTGGCACTTACACTTTGGTTTATTTTTTATAATGGTTTTATTGAGATACAGGTCACCCACCCAAGGTATAATATTAATTTTCATGTGTGTGCAGAGTTGTACACTCAATGCCACATGTGTGCACATTCGTGTGTGTGAGTGTTTGTACAGACACACTTCTTCAGGTGTACGTCTGGGAGTTGGGCTGACGGCTCATGAGGAGACAGTTTAACCTTAGAGAGGAAGCTGTTTTCCACAGTGGGCGTTGCCTGTGCTGGTCAGCGCAGTGTGTATAGTCTTGCCATGGACCCTGTTCATGGCAGAGAAAAGGTTATTTTGACTGGAGGAACTATTTTCTCTACCTTTGACAGGGATGGAACCACAGACGTCACCCGGACCATGCACTTTGGGACCCCTACTGCCTATGAGAAGGTAATGTGATGCAGAATCTCCAGACTCTCTCTGCCTTCTTAGAAAGGACACTGCTTTTATCAAGGGGTTGCATAAATAAATAAAATTATAAGCAGGGTAGTAAAACGCTCAATTTTGTGGAGTCAGGCTTATTGGGTTTATGAGATCTGTGTAATTAATTATCGGAGGGTAAGACATTTGTAGAAAATTGAAAAGCATGCTGTTAAGGTCAGAGCAGCTCAAGTTTAACTTCAAATAGCTTTGGCCTTCTCCTGCAGGGGGAGTGGGTAGTAAATGCTTGGTTTATTGGCAGTGTCTCCATTGGATTCTGAAAGCCACCCTCTTAGTTTTTCAAGGACAGAATATCTATTTCCAGCTCCCCCTTTCAAGGAACTTTTTTTACTTTATCTAGTTAGAAAGGTAGTAAAGAACTGTGAGGTAGAGAGATATCTGCCAGGGGTCTGGAACCCGGGTTCGATCTCTGTTGTTCTGACTGTGGCCTTGAACAGGTTTCTTTTATGTAGACATGGGCACAGCAGTGGCTATCTTCTGGGCTGCACACGAGGCTGAAAGCTGAGAGCCTGGAGATCAACCAAACTCCTTAGCCAGCACAGGCTGAGGCTCTGAGTGCTGTCTGAGGGAGAAGGGTTTTACAAGATGTGCTGGGTAGTTTTCTTGGTCCCGGTGGCTTGACCTTGCCATTTGCAGCCACCCCTACCTGGAAGATTTTGGGCCATGGTTGTAGGGTTCATTTGCTGGGGTCAAATGCAGGGCTTGGGTGTCAGTCCTTTCTTGCCCCTCTGGCAAGCCCTTGGCCTTGTCTGGGCTGACCTTGAGGATAGCATGGTGGTGTGGAGACCAGATGCTTAGGCCTGGCTGCCAGGCTCTATGGAAGGTGGCTAGCATGGTACTCAAGTGCCCCTGTTGTGGAGGTTGATACAGGGTGTGTGGGGTGATGTAAATGTTCTCTAGTCTCCCCGTCTTCTAGACAGAAGGGAAGGCCTGGAGGTCACCTTTCTGCTACTGCTTTAAGTTTAATTAAAAGATTTTCTGGCAGTTGTGTGGGGGTGAGCTGTTGAGGTGTGTTTTAATTTTTTTTAACTTCACTCTGATGTTCTCTTTAGTTCTAGTAGACAGAGGCAGGCAGGCAGCTCTGAAGTGCTAGAGGACCATATGGCTGCAATACCTGTCTCTGTAACCACCTTCCATGTTTTCTTTGTCAGGAATGCTTCACATATGTACTGAAAGGCCACATAGCTGTGAGCGCAGCTGTTTTTCCGACGGGAACCAAAGGTAGGTGTTCATTTTGTAACAGGGCAGGCTTAGAGCTCAACCATATCTAAATCTGGGTGGGAAAAAATGTGTCTTTCATTTTGATTTGTCGGTCTTCGTTCAATTCTGGCCCAGCTAGGGTACGAAGGCCGAAGGCCACTCCGTGGCGTGAGTCCCCTGCTGTCTCATCCCCAACCCCCGGGACTTAGGGTGGTTTCCAGTGGCAGTTCTGGCTACTAACAGAAGTGCTTGACTCATGTTGTGGTAAATTGGGCACAAAGCCTTTGGGCCGCGTCTTCAGCATGGAGCCAGCTCCTCCTTTGATGGCCATTGTTGGATTTATGTTCCTGGGATCCTGACTTGGGATGTATTCTGCTCTGAGTACTAGTGGATGGGGCATTGGACTGCAAGTTGCAAGACTTAGGCCTTGACCCTGGCAGATGGGCATGCACTCGTCACCCTTAGACATGGTCTTCTCATAATGGCTACCAATCTGCGTGTAGCCTGGTGAGAATCTCATGCATGCAATGCTGAAACCTTAACGCCCCAGAGCTGGAAAAGGAACGTCTGTGTCAGCCAATGCAGCCTTAATCTGCAAGTAGGTGTCCATCTCTTAACCTGCTGGTGAAAATGCTCTGCTTTAGACTGAGCTCTGACCCGGTTCTTGAATTTTCTGTTGTTAGAAATTTCTTTCTTGTGCTGGGCTTAAATCTGAACTCTTTAGTAACCTTTGCCTTTTGGTTTCTGTGTGACCCTCTGAAGCCAAACATAATCCACCTAATCTCTAAAGTGTGGTGTGACTACCAAGTGGCTGTTTGTCTTTCAGGCCACCTTCTAGACTCCTTTGCCCGGTCAGCTTTGTGGGATTCTGGCTTGGATTACCTGCACGGAACAGGACACGGCGTTGGGTCTTTTTTGAATGTTCATGAGGGTCCTTGTGGCATCAGTTATAAAACATTCTCTGATGAGCCCCTAGAAGCTGGCATGATCGTCACTGATGGTAGGTGTCCGTCAGCACCTGGCAGAGGGGAGTTCTTTGTTGTTTCTTATTTTTCAGTTATTTTAAAGGAAATTGGTAATAACTTCTTCCTCCTGCCATTTTGAAATGACAACAACCCTTTTCAATTATCAGAGTGATTTGGGCTCATTTTAGAAAGAGTAAGGTATTTTGTTTGCATACAGGATCATACCAGACACTCTGTTGCTATATGCTATATTTCTCAGTGTTTGTAAACAGACCTCTGTGCTACATCACTGTGTCCTGTAGATACACAATGCGCACCATGTAGCAGATCCCCATTACTGTATTCTGCCTTATGGTTAGTATTCAGGACTTTAGAACCCGATGCCTGCAAGAGGGGCTAAGTGAGAGAAGATGGGTAGAGTAGCCCCTCTTTTTCCTTCCTCATAGGTGACTGGGGGTGTTGTCTCTGGGCTGGCCATCTTGGCTGGGGGTGCTGTCTCTGGTGGGCTGCTTCTGTGTGGGCTGCCTCTCATCTTGAGTTGTTTGTTCTAGAACCAGGGTATTATGAAGATGGGGCGTTCGGGATCCGCATTGAGAATGTTGTTCTGGTGGTCCCTGCAAAGACCAAGGTGAATGTTCACATTATTTGCTTTAAGGTTTCCTACTGTTACAGGGAGACAAATGCTTTTGGGCCATGGTGGGGCCAACATGGAGCTTCTTTCCCCCTGTACAGGGATTTACTAGGAGCTTCTTTCCTTTGTAAAGAAGAGCACAGAGGATGTTGCTCAGTGGTAGCATCCTGGCTAGGCACAACAAGGGCCTAAGTTCCATCCATAGCACTATCCAACACAGAAAAAAAAAATCCCAATGAATGGAAGAGTGAGAGATTTGGGCTGATTGGGTAGAGACACCTGAGTGTGATCCCTGGGACCTACATGGTAGAGAGCTGTCCTTACACACACAGAATTAAAAACAAAACTTTAGTGAATATGACCACATAGGTCACATGGCTTATTGATTTGGATGGTTTATACCCCAGTAGAATCTAACGGAGATTTCCCAAGTCCAGACAGCCTTATGTCCTGTCCCCACCTCTCTGTCACAGCAAACATTAGCTTTGTGGACCTGTCAGAGGGAGTGCTGAGCACCACTGTTTGCTGGTTCCTGGTAACTCAGAGGGGTGTGCTCAGCAGTGTGTGGGAAGTGGCGTCTGCTGTACTTGGGTTCCTTGTCTGAGGATGGTACCTGGTGACTGCTGGTCAGATCCCACTTACACACTTCTCTGAGGGATGCCAGGCTTGGTGGAGGAACTCAGCCATTCCCTGTGATTATGGGGAGTATAATCTGCTGTGTCCTCTCTTCTCCTACAGTATAATTTCAACAACCGAGGAAGCCTGACCTTTGAACCTCTAACTTTGGTTCCCATCCAGACCAAAATGATAGATGTGGATGCTCTTACAGATAAAGAGGTAATTGGGGGTCTTGGGTGGAAGCTTGGAGGAAATGTTAGTAAGGGGTGAAGACTTATCGACCGATCCATTCCCACAGTTCCATTCAGAGGTCAGCTGCTTCTGAAGGCTCTTCTGGGACTAGCCATTCTTGAATGTGCTGGGCTCTTAGCAGAGGGAGTCCTATTCCACAGGCTTTAGGGCCCAACGACTCATGGGTAGACACAGTAAGCCATTGCTTTTCAAGAAAAACAACTCCTCTCCTGCTTAGGTGCACTGAAAAAATGTATCAGCTACTTGTGTCCACAAGAGCTGATGGAAACAGCTTACAGGGAATGGGTTTGCTTTGGCTGTGTTTCAGGCCCATCTTTGTAGGGAGGACATGGAAAGACAGCTTCGTAAGGCAGAGCTGTGTGTGTGTGTGTGTGTGTGTGTGTGTGTGTGTGAGTGAGTGGACCAGGAAGCAGTGAAAGGGTCTAGAACCAGTCACCAGACCATGACTTTTGAAGACCCACCCTTAGTGATCAGCTCCTATCAGTTAGTAGGCTTCACCTCTTAAAGGTTCCATAGACTCTGAAATTAATGCCACCCACTGGGCACAGACACTCAGAGCAGGAGCTTATGAGCTGCATTTCAGAATCAAAATGTAATAGTCCTCTTTAGCAGACATGGATCCACTTGTGGTCTCTTGGCCACTGCAGACCCCAGATTGTTTTCTTGTGTTGCAGGAAGCATTGAGGGGGCAAGAAGCAGAATCTGTCATGTGCTCAGATTGCATAGACGAGGGAGGTGCTCCCAGTTTGTCTGTTATTGCGTGGTCACCGTGTGTGGCACAGCATTGTTCATTGATCCGGCTCACAGGGATGGCATTATCAAGGCCTTGCCACAGTGAGTCCTCCAGCTCTCGAGGCAGGATAAGTGGCAGGCCAAAGTAAATCAGGCAGGTGGTCAAGGTCAGGGAAGAAACTAGGACCTGGAAAGGGCAGGAACAATTAGCCAGACAGAAACAAAACAAATGGGGTTTTAATTTAGGAAGCTGGAAACCAGGACACAGGTTCCAGGGCAATATAGAAGTCCCAGGGAAAAGCAGGTGACTGATGGGGGCTAGAGGCAGGAAAAGCACAAAAAGACACTTTAGGAATAAGACAGTTGGTCCCTGAGGTAAGCTGCTGGCCCATCCCCTGTTCACTGGGGCCTACTTGGTATCCTTCTTATCTCTGAAGAGGAGGGAACCTGAGGGATCAGGTGCTCTCCAGCGGCTGTAGAGTAGGATTCAGCCAGCTAAAAGCCTCTTGTCATTTAACATGTGGGAAGTTCATCCACTTCCTGTTTAGCTTTCCTGTGTGCTTAGGCGTTTGTGTCTGATCATTGGTGTCCATGGTTCAGCCAACATCTGTGTTTACAGAACACTAAATGGGCCTGGAGATCCTGCTTTGTTCAGATTGTAGACAGATTTAGAACAGGATGCTCAGTCTAGCTGCAGCCTGGTGTCCTGTGGAAAGAATCCTGTCTGCAGCTCAGGAGCCCTTCACCTACCAGACTGATGTTGTGTATGCAAGGGAGCATGAACACACAGTGCTGTGAGAGTCACCTACTTAAAAACCTGGTCCCATAGGGACCTATGCCTCTTGTAGCATCTTTTGGGCACTTCCAGGTTTGTATCAAGGGACTCTTGAGAGCCCAAAGCTATAGTTGACCAGGTAAGTAGGTTACACGGTCACCCTGACCACATGTGAATCAGGAAGTGTGCAGGAGGAGAAGTTAAACAGTGCTGGTTTTTCTTGGAACAGTTTTCTTGGAACCCGATGACACTGGACATAAGCCACTGTGGAGCTGCCATGTCCAGTGCCTATTAATACACCTTGCTGGGCCAGGTTGCTGAAGAGTTATTTGGGACAACTACTCTTTGGGTCATAAGCAGTTTCCATGGATAGTAGGAGGCAGTGTTTGACACACCAGGCAGGGCACTGCCTCACTATTTTAGCAAGGTCGCTTTCTAATACAGTGCTTTGCAGATCAGGACACTTTTTTTTCTGAAGGAATGGTAATAGCATACAACAAGGTTTGTCCATTGACTTAAAATAACTGTCGTACTTTCTTATCAGTCTGTTCTTGATGGTCCTTTTATGGGTTGTTTGAGTGAGTCCACCTTTTGTCACCAGATGGCAGCAGAGGACCATAGTCTGATGTGACTTTGGTCACCTGCAGATATCAGGGCCACCCGGGCTCTGGAGTCACTCTTTAGAATCCTTTCTCTTTCATTTTTCATTCAAAGGGGCTTTGGGGAATGTCCCCTGGGCCCCAAGGTTACAACAGGCCACCATCTTTACTACTGAGCTCATCCACTGCTGACAGCTGTACAGCTCTCTGTGGTGTTGCTGCAGACACAGACACACAGTGCTTCACTGGTTTTAATGTGTGCTACCTTACTACCTCTCCTCATAGCCATTGTCACTTCCCCAGCATGAGGCAGGGATGTTTGCTGTTAACAGTCAGCACCAGGGCCCTGGCTCTGTTAGAACCTGATGACAACAGGAGGCCATCTGTCTACCTTTGGTTTGTATGTCCATCTTTGTCTCTCAGGTAGGCTTTCTCAGGTACCTGTTGTAGACTGTTTCCTGAAGCTAGCTTCTTTGTGATAACACAGTCTCCCTGAATAGCTTGTTTCTCAGTTGCTACAGCCAGCCCAGAGGCCTTGTCAGTCTGGGTCGATTAGGTGTGTGGTCAAGTCCATCTTGTGGAATTCCTCACATCTTTTTATCTTTCCTCTCCCACCACTCCCAAAAGGAGGGGACTCCACCCATTGTACCTGTCACAGACCTGGTGTTATCAGTTCCTAGGCACCAAGTTCTGTCAGCACCCATTCTTTAATCCTTTTTCAAAATAAGAAAAAAAGTTCTCTCTCTCTCTCTCTCTCTCTCTCTCTCTCTCTCTGTCTGTGTGTGTGTGTGTGTTAGCATATTCCACAAGGGGCCGTAAGTCTAGCTTGTTTCCAGCCCTGCCGTAGATAATGGTTCACATCTGGGCTAGCTGGGCTTGGGTGATCGTCATTCCTTCAGCTTTAGTGGATATGGGGCAGGAAACTGAAGAGCATCTGGTCTCAGCAGGTGTCTTTACAACCATCAGGGCTTGGTTAGATCTGCCACCATCCTAAGGGTAGTTCAGGGTTAAGGGAATGAGTCCACATGGCCTGGTAAGGTGCTCTTAGCTTAGTGATGACATCTTCTCTTCTAATTACCAGTGGGTGTGGCCTCCAGGTGTCCAGGGGAGCCCTGCACTCAGGGGAGCCCAGAACCTTGCTTGCCTCCAGGTTATTTGTGGTTCCCTCAGTCATTGCTAGTTCATGTTGGCACAGTACACTCTTCAGCAGCTTCTGGTGAAACACAGCCTTCTTCCTCCTCACCTCCTCCTCCTCCCCAACTCCCCTTTTTACTTTTAGACACTAAGAACTGAAACTCTTCTTACCCACTTGGATAGTTTCTTGCAAAGAGTCTTTTTGGTTGTTTGTTTGTTTGTTTTTCGAGACAAGGTTTCTCTGTGTAGCCCTGGCTATCCTGGAACTCACTCTGTAGATCAGGCTGGCCTCGAACTCAGAAATCCGCCTGCCTCTGCCTCCCAAGTGCTGGGATTAAAGGCGTGTGCCACCACTGCCCGGCTACAAAGAGTCTTTTATGAAGCTTTAATTGTTGAGAATGAGCCAAGAATGAAATTGGTAGGGGATTTTCCCAGGGAAGCAGACATTGGGGATCTAGGAGCCAAAGGACAAGATGTGTGCATCTTTCCTCTCAGCTGTGACCATGACGCTTGGATCCCTCATTGTTGGCCGGTGTAGCTTTTGTAACAGTGTGGTGTCGTCCTTTCTTCCCCTGCAGTGTGACTGGCTCAACAGCTACCACCAGACCTGCAGGGATGTGATTGGAAAGGAGCTGCAGATACAGGGCCGCCAGGAAGCTCTTGAGTGGCTCATCAGAGAGACAGAGCCTATCTCCAGGCAGCATTGATGTCGCCTAGCATTTGTTCATCGTAGGATGCTCTGGGGGGAAGGAAGACACAAGGCAGACCCCTGACTTCTTCCTCCTCACCTCCTCCTCCCCACTCCCCTTTTTACTTTTAGACACTAAGAAGAGCTGAAACTCTTCTTACCCACTTTGATATTTTCTTGCAAACAGTCTTTTATGAATTTTTAATTGTTGAGAATGAGCCAGGAATAAAACTGCTACACCAGAAGGAGGGGCCCCACAAAGCCGAAGAGTTGACAAGGGGGAGACGCCTGAGCCCTTTGGCCAGTAATGGCCAACACTGACTGTTCCGCGACGGTCTCGTTCCAGGTGCTAGTACCTCAGTCACGGTCACCTTGATGTTCATGAGACCCTCCTATGATCAGTGAATAAAACCATCAAAACTCGGCTTTGTTTTGTCTGTCTCTTTCTCCAAGGTGTTGTCTTCTAGTAAGTTAGGCTGCAGGCCAAGAAACACACAGCCCCCCCCCCCCCAAAAAAAACCCAAACCAAACCAAAACAAAACACAAAGATGGCAATCAAACAAACAAAAGAATAATAAGTCAAAAAATGCCCAAACAAAACAAAATGATGCCGAAAATCTACAGAATACCGTTCAACTTCATGTTGTGTTGGCCAGTGGCTCCTGGGCATCAGGCCCTTCCTGAAGTGGTTGCTATACCCAGGGAGACTCCATTGGAGGATGCTGAATTTTCCCTTCCCAGTGGCTATCACTTGCAGATAGCTTCTTGGTTGGGCGGTGAGTGTGGGGGAGTAAATGTCCATCTCCTCCATTTTGTGCTTGCCAGGAGCCTTCAAGGAGAAGCTAAAAACTAGCAGGTGATCTTCCTGAGATAGTTCTGCCATGGACTGTTAAAGTTAATGACAAATTTGCTTCTCTAGGCAAGGCAGAGAAGGCTACATTTTAGGAAAGATTCCTGCTACTAATATACTTTTTCCTGTTATTAAATATATATAACAGTCACTAGGTATTAGCCCACCCTTTGAGCATATCTCTGCAGAACAACGAAGATGCACTGCCTTGTAGTGATGCTATATACAAATAGATGATTTCTTAATTCTTAACGGTGGTTCTATAAGAATTATTAAAGTTATATTAGTAATAAGTTCTTTTATAATAGGACTGCTATTAAGTCCTCTCTGATAATCAAAACTGCACCAAGACTCTGTCAGTCTTTAAGTGTCATGAGTTAATTGCTGCTGAGATAGCAAGCTGGCATCTATTACTTAGAGCACATTCCAAGAGGTTGTAAAACCATTAACCAAAGGTCATAAAAAGGGAAGTAACAATTTACTCTTGGTGCAAGGACAGAAGATAAAATATTGGCTGGGTTTATCTATATGAAACTTAACTAATAACTTAGTCACAAAAATTATGTTTTTTACCTTTCAATGAACCTGTTGAGCTAGTGACAGATAATGAATGTTTAGCCAGATAATTACTCAGTGGATAGGCATGTAAATATCCTTGTATACGTCTTGCTCAATTGATGGTTTGAATTTATGTTTAAACTTCTAGTGAACGTTCGCAAAAAGAAAAGGGGGATGCTTGGAAAATTCATGTGATCTATTCTCCTAGGAAAGGTACATTGGCAGGCATAACATTGGCAATGAAGGCACTGGGAGCAAGGACATTGCTACTCGGAGCAGGAGAAGAGAGCAAGGTTAGAAGGAGAATGCAGAGTGGGATAACTCAGCAAGTGTAAGGCTATTAAAAGATTAAGAGCAATGTGCAGAGGGAAAGAGGGAAAGTGGGAAAGAACCTGCAGAGAGCGGAAGAAACAGGCTCCTCAGCGTGGATAGAACAGGTCCTTTCTTAATAGCAAGGCAGGCTTAGTCTTACAAAGAGGACAAAGCTGTCTTCCAGACTTGGGTTTAATTCATTTAGCAATGGGTGGGAGGTTTTTCTTTATGCAATAAAGATTGGAGCTCATTTCTCATCTAGAATGGGAGTTCTTTCTGAAACTGGTGCTTGGTCTTTTGCTCCATATGCATATGTAAGTATGAGTGTGTGTGCAAGTATGTAATTACGAGGTAAGTATCTCCAGTTGGTTTGAATGGAGATGTATGAATGTGTAAACATGAATGTGTATATGAATTCATGTGACTTTATCCATATTTGCTTGTGGAAAAGTTTTCCTTCTGCGGGTGTGACTCTCTTTTCCTGGTTCAATAGAAGTTCACTGCTCTACCTCCCCCCAGCCCCCAGCCTGATAAGTGAGAGGCATGGAAAAGAGGGAAAAGGCTCTAACAATTAATCCCTTACTTAATCTGCTGTTTTAGGACAAGGTGCTAATTGACAGAGATTATAGCTTCTGGTCTCAGAGGAACTCAGGCAGGTCAGCTACAGTTGCACAGTGACTTAGACTTAAGACAGGGAAACCTTTTATTACAAAACAGCATCCCTAAATATCTCACAAGACCAACTCTTGCCCCCGCTGATGCTCTTCCTGCTCCGCTGTCTCAAGAGGAACAAACAACAACAACAACAACAACAACAAAGCCTTATCTGGCTTGAAGCTGTGCAGGCCCTGTGTATGCAGCTAAAGTCTCTGTGAATTCATATGTGCCTCAGACTGATAAAACCAAACAAACAAAGAACCATAGTCTAAGTAACGTAGTAAAAATGAAGTCAAACCACCCGTGCACCTCACCAAATTCTTGTTTTTCTCATGGCATCTGGCTGCTTTCCTGTCTTTCATTTTATCTTCAGGGTCCCTTCAGCAGTATTTCTTTCTCTCTCTCTCTCTCTCTCTCTCTCTCTCTCTCTCTCTCTCTCTCTCTGCCCGGGGAGGCCTTAGTTTCTCTTACTTTTAAAGAACAGCTTTGCTGGATGTTAGTTTTAAGGTTGTTTCTTTTTCTTTTAGTCTTTAGGATATGTTGTCCTTCTGGCTTCAAACATTTCTCCTGAGAAATGTACAGCTAATCTTACTGAAGGTTCCTCATAGAAGATACAAGTCAATTTTCCTCTGATTTCAGGTATCTTTGGAAAGATAAGCTTTGGAAAGTTTGATAATAATGTGTTGTAGTGAGAGTTAACAGGAATTTATTAACTCCTTAGATGATATTACTAACCTTAGATTTATATTAATGTCTTTTATTAAGTTGGGGGATTTCCTTCCTAAACACCATTTCTTCAACTCTTCCCTCCACTGCTATCTTCCGGAATGGACGGTGCTCTGTAGGTTCCTCTTTCTGTTCCTCAGACTTGCTGATTCCCATCTCGTTTCCCTTTCTGTCTGCTCAAATGCAGCTTTGAATCCCACGAGTCAGGTTTCATTTGGCTGCTACGACTTTCAGCTCCAGAATTTGTTTTTGTTTCTTTACGTTTTCTGTGTTGCTGTTTGCATTTTGTTCAAACACGTTTATGACTTTCTATACATTTTCCTTGAGCTCTCCTAGCATCAGAAGGCCTTCATTTTAAAGACAACCATCCAGCTCTTCTGTTCAGGTTTAGTTAGGGGTTTTCTTGTGTATTTTTTTCTTTTGAAAGTATCAGACTTTCCGTTTCCTTGTGTGTTTTTTGCCTCTTTTCTTGGAAGTTGAGCTCAGAGCTGCTCCTCGGGGCCTCCTTCCTTTTGTTATTGCTGATTCCTTTTTACCTTTACAGCAGGCCAAGGATCGGATGGATTGTGCCATTTAGGTGTTGTGTAGGGGAGAAGGCAGAATCTCAATGTTCCCTACTTATCATCCCACAAGTCTCTCGCTATTAAACCGTGCCTTTATTTTGACTGGCTTTGACAGATGAACAAATATAAGCGTACTTGCCGTTCCTCAAAGCAAGGCGGTAGCAAAGACAGGTTTTATTAGAAGAGTGAGCCCAGAGTATGGACAAGCTGGCCAGCATGGTCTACTTTGTTTCCATGAGTTCTTGATTCCAACCTACCATGTGCTGGGAGCAAGATCCTCAGGTTATTTTGTAACAAGGTCAGAAAAGTGTAGAAACGCTGCTTGCTAAGGAATAGCAGGATACATTTTGATCTTCTGAAGATGAATTCTTAACTGTCTTTACCCCACGCTTGATTGTATTTCTAATATGTACCATAAAGTGAGACTTAGAGGAGAATTTTCTCCCCGAAGGATAGAACAGATTAGGCTTGTTTCTCATCTGTCATCCCTCTGGAAGGAAGGGAGGAAGCATACCCTTAGGACTCCGACTGTCGTCTCCTGATACCCTGAAAGCTTTCTTATCCAGAGAAATGGGAACTGTGAATCAACGCTGATTTCAAGTTTAAACAGACCATAACTCAAGTGTGATGGCAACTTCACCATTCCTGCATCAGGCTGTTAAGCCTGTCGCTTCCCAAGGCAGCCTCAGAGCAGTTTGACTTAATTGGCTCCAGCCACACTGACAGGTGCCAGGTGCCTGGTGCCTGGAGCCTCCTGCCTGCGCTGTTGTCTTAGCATTAAGCCTATGAGACCTAGAGTAGGCAGCACTGGAATACACCTCTACGGGCCAGGGCTTGAGGGAGCACGCGTAGAACAAAAGAATGAATTTAAATAAGAGATAGATGTTGAGCGGAAAACAGCATTATTGCTGCATTACAGAACTCCAAGGAACCTGACGCATTTCTCTGCCTTGCCTGCTCTGCTCTCTGGTAAAGTTTTATGTACAAGGTAGTGAAGATAGAGGGCTTCTGTATTGGAACCCCCAGGGGCTGGCCTCTGGGGTGCTTTTCAGTCTGGTGCTTCTGTGATGCTTGCACGTGGGAGACAGCCCCCTCTGCCATCCCATCGTCTCTGGTCCAGGAGCTTGGCTGATATTTAACCACCAAGCAACAACCTTCAGTTCTCATCAGACAAAGTCTGGGCTGGGTAAGTGATTTGGAGGCAGGTGGTGGTTTAGGGTGTCTCAGCTGTTGGGCGTTAATCCTACTGGTGACCTAGAGAGTCAGCATTAAGTGTCTTGCCTTTCTCAGTGTTTGAGCATTTTGCATCTGGGGAGGTTAGTACTGGTTCTGGAAGAACTCGTATGTGGCAGTTTGTGTGTGTGTGTGTGTGTGTGTGTGCACTCGTGTATGTATGGGTGTGTTATGTGGAAGCTAGTAGTCATTGTCTGGTGTTCTCTATAATCTTCCACAGTAGTCTTTGAGACAGGGTCTCCCTGAGCCTGGAACTCACAGATTCAGTTAGACTGGGTGGTCAGCCAGCCCAAGGGATCTTCTGTCCCTGCTTCCCAGTACAGGGATTACAGGCATGTGCTGCCATGTCTGGCTTTTTATGTGAGTCTTGGAAATTCAAACTGAGGTCCTCTTGCTTGTAACAGGAAACTTCCAACAGAGCAGCCTCCTCAGCTCCTGCTTGGCAGTTTCAAGG
Organism: Rhynchomys soricoides; assembly: GCA_019843965.1. NCBI lineage: Eukaryota > Metazoa > Chordata > Mammalia > Rodentia > Muridae > Rhynchomys > Rhynchomys soricoides. The sequence goes on from JADRCH010000089.1 coordinate 8,091,929, forward strand.
CCCATGCTGTGGTCACTAACTAGGCAGAATAGGACATTAAGACATTCACAGGAAAGTGGGGTGTGGTGTCATACATCTTTAATCTGAGCTCTGGGGAGGCAGAGACAGGTGACATTGGTGAGATCAAGGCCAGCTTGGTCTACATAGTGAGTTCCAGGACAGCCAGGACTATGTAGAATGATTTTGTCTCAAAACACCAAAACAAAACAAACAAAAATCAAAAAACCCACAAAAGCAAACCAAACAAAAATTAGTAAAAACAAACAAAGAAACAAAACAAAACAAAAAACCCAAAACAAAACACCCAAATCAAACACAAAACCCAAAGAGACAAGAAATGCACAGGATATAGGGTTAAAAATGTAGGTTCTGACTTTTGCCATAAGTCTTGAATCTGTCCAAATCACTATAAAAACAGAGAAGCTGGAATAGCAAAACTGAACCATAGGGGTAAGATTTATAACAACCAGGTGACATCCAACAGGAGCAGCACAGTTGTTCTCTCCAGTCTGTGGTGGAGGAAGATGGAGGAGGCTGCCAGGTGCTCAGCCAGCCTGGAAACAGACAAGGAACTCGGTCTCCAAGAGCTGTTTGGATAGGTGAGATCCAAACAAGGAACAGTTGCTTGTGACTGTGGTGTGTGGAAGAGAGAGGCAGGAGCCGCTGCAGCAGGAACCCTGGAAAGCAGTCTGGCAAAGCCCCTCAGGGAAGAGAAACTGCTGAGGATAGACCTGAACAGGAGACACTAGTGAGATCAGAAGTTAGAAATATCTGCAAACCGCAGAATGATAAGCCAAGAATGAGATGCAGCTGGGGGGTATGATGCAGGGGATATGCCGTAAACATGGACAGAAAACACTTCAGAGCCACACACTCACAAGGATCCAAGAATAAAGGAGCAAAGCCGACAGGTCTTCAGCAAATAGGAAAGGACTGGAGAAAATGTAGTAAGTCAGAACAAGGGGCAGGGGAACAGCACTTAGTAAAGAGCTCCCAGCTACTAACCCCAGGATCTGAGTTTGGAGCCTTAGAACTCACATAGAAAGGCAGGCTAGGCAGGATGTGCCTGCAGTTCCAGCCTGGGGGCAGAGATGGATGATCCCTGATGGCTGACGACCAGTGAGTTTAGTGAGAGACCCCGTCTAAAAAGACGGAGGCAGAGAGATATCAACCTACGACCTCCATGTGTGTGTGCATGCCCCGGCACACACAAAACACGTAAAAGTCAAATGAATAGGAACCACAAAGAGAATGTGACCCAGGTGGATAATAGATCAAACATTTATACAGGTTCCTTCCAAAGAAGGAAACACAAGCAAAGGAACAGAACAAGTATCTGAAAATGTTCAAGAAAAATGTTCCTGAGAGTCTAGAATAAAAGTTGGAAATGGCATGTTGAAAAGGCACACTTCAGCCAGCCAGTGGTGGCTCACGCCTTTAATCCCAGCTCTCGGGAGGCAGAGGCAGGCAGATTTCTGAGTTCCAGGCCAGCCTGGTCTACAGAGTGAGTTCCAGCCAGGGCTATACAGAGAAACCCTGTCTCAAAAAACAAAAAAAAAACAAAAAAACAAACAAACAAAAAAAGAGGCACACCTCACAGCTTTATAAATAAACCAATAATGTCCAATAGGACAGAATATGGTGTAAGTCCTTTAGAATTTGACAAGATGCCTGTAGAACACATACATGAGGAAAAATACAAAACTACCATCAGACATTTTCACAGCAACAGTGGGTCAAGAAGGTGGGATGACAGTCAAAAAGATTTATTAGGATATGTTTTTATCTTAGGCTTGGTATCTGAGCTAAAATTAACAGACCAAGGGCTTTAAAAAAAAAAGTTGCACTGCACTGGCATCGGCCAAATGGTTAAGCAACCAAATTCGCTCTGGTGGGATTGGATGGGGATGGAGGAGGGAACAGGTTTCCATTAAAAAACTGGTAGGAGCTACCATCTCCAGCGTGTTTACCTCCCATGAGGAGGGCCTAAGGGGAAAAGAGAAAGTCCAGTTTTAAGGAGGAGCTGAAACCGTGTGTGTGAGCATCTGAATGTGGGCAGTGTGTGTGTGCACACCCGAGTGCACATGCATGTGCACATATGGACAGTTGATGTCAGTATTCTTCCTCTTTGGCTCCCCCACCTTACTTAATGAGTCAGGGACTCTCAATTGATCCTAGAGTTTATATCAAGACTAGACCTACTAGCAAGCTTGCTCTGGGAATCTTTTGTCTTGGCTTTCCAAGGGCTGCTACACCACCTAGCATTTATGTGGATTTCTGACAATTTGAACTCTGGTCTTCAAGCTTGTAGTGCAAACCCTAATCACTGGTCCGCCCAACTTTCCAGCCCCTAGTTTTTAAGCATTTATATCACTCCACAGGAGACTTCAAAAGATACTAGGTCACTTGGTTAAGGGCCTCACTTAGAATGCTCTGTGTTTTAAGCATTATAGGAGAGTCTAAAGAGTTTTTGTTGTTTCTGACAAATGCTGTATGAAGTCCAGACTGAAAGCTGAGAGCAACACCTCAGCAGCCCCCACTGGGCCTCAGGTCACCGGCTCATTGCAGTAGGGAGAGCTAGCCACCTACCCAGTATCTGTCCTGTAATGGGTGGTGCACCCCCAGCTTCAGCGTTCCTGCCTGGCGGACCCTCCACACCCTCCATCTTTCTACTTCCTTCCTGTTTTGAGAACCTAGTTCAAATCCCACATATCCTGCCACCATGCCACTTTCTATAGCATTCAAAAACTGTAAGAGATTCTTTCTTGAATGTTAAACTTTCCCCACGTCTCTCCCACCAGACTCATGGCTTCCCAAGACTCCATACAATCTGTGGCCGCTACTACGAATGTAATCCCTAAGAATATGTATTTAGTGGCATGACGGGTGAAGATATTTCAGGTTTAGAGATGACAAGATCATGGAAGGGCAATGGGGGTCTCCCCACTGCCTTCAAAACCCGTCAACCTCTCTAGTTTTCAATGACCTCCAGTCTTGTCATTTATAAAACAGAAGCAGCAACGGCATCCTTGGTGGCTTATTTGCATGGATGGAGTGAAACAGTGCTCGCAAATCACAGCCCATGTTGGGACATGCAGCATCTTCCAGTAACGCTTGCTAGTATGAGAGGCCACCTGCATGCTTAGTCAAGGAGAGGCATCTATTGGATTGGATTCTCTCACTGTTGATCTCTAGTCCTTCCAATTCATTCCCTATCATTATTTTAAACACTAGATCTTGTTGGGGGGTGGGAGAGATGGCTCAGTGGTTAAGAATGCTTGCTGCTTTTCCAGAGGACCCGAGTTCGGGTCTCAGCACCCATAGTTCACATCTCAGCATCCATGTTTGGTGCCTCACAACTACCTGTGACTCTGGTGCCAGAGGGATCAACACCCCTCTCTAAGCACCAGAACCCATGTACACACACTTCCAGGCTCCATACACACAAATAAAAACATCTCTCAAAGAAACCAAATGGGTCTTAGATTCACTGTCAAACAGTACAGAGAGACCCCTTTTGTCACAATGAACAACTACTGATGCGTCATTAATAACCAGAGACCATGCTCTTCTTAGTGTTTATCTGGTACACCTTTCTGTCCGAGGGTCACAGTTTGCTGCTGTTCCATCTGTTTTCTGTTGCTCTGATCCCAGGTCACAGTTCACTGAGGGACACCAAGGCAGGAACTTGAAGGTGGGAATTAAAGCAGAAGACACAAGCAGTACTTCTTACTGGTTTGTTCTTCCTGGCTTGCTCCGTTTGCTTTCTTACATACCCCAAGACCACCCACACACGGATGGCACCACACACATTGGGTCAGATACCTTCTACATATCATCATCCAAGAAGATGTCCCGCACACTGCCCACAGGGTAATCTGATGGACACAGATCCTCAACCTTGTTCACTATCTTCCACATGACTCCATCTTGTATCACGTTGACAAAATGAACCATCTCAGCTGTGATGTCCTGTTAGGTTGTGACAGTCTCATACTCTGTTTTTGATGACATTGACAGTTTTGAAGAATTCAGATCAGCTATTCTGTGAACTGGCCCCATATTGGCACTTTTCACATGATTAACCCATGGTTCTACATTCAGATCAGCTATTCTGTGAACCGGCCCCATATTGGCACTTTTCACATGATTAACCCATGGTTCTACATTCAGATCAGCTATTCTGTGAACCGGCCCCATATTGGCACTTTTCACATGATTAACCCATGGTTCTACATTCTCAAGGGAAGACCACAGAGGTAAAATATCATTTTTATAACATCAGATCAGGGCAACACACTAGCAAGGCAGTTTGTTGGGGTAGACCTTGATCTTCTGACTGGGGAGGTTTTGGCTTATGTTTCTTCACTATAAAGGTAATGCCCCTGCTTGCAACAATACTCTCTTGAAGTAAGTCACTACATGCAGACCATACTTGAGGAGTGGAGACACACTTAGCTTTCTTGAATAGCGAGTATCTATGGGATTTATTTGATAGTATTTGATAATAGTCCACACGAGAGATTCATCTCTGTTCTTACACATTCACAAAGACATGTACATGCTTATTTTTAATTTTGGATGGTAATTTGTGTCACTTCATTTTGTTTCCCAAATTGCTCCATCTTTGGTCATTAAGATCTCTCCATTGGCTTCTATGTCCCCTTGGCAGATCCTCTCCACCCCTGGCTCACTGATATTACAGTATGCTTCAGACTTCCTTGTTTAGTATATTTCCTGACCAACCCTTGATTCAGCCATTTCTCCAAGGAGTTAAATTCCTTTGGAAGAAGGTATTTAAAATTAAACTCTTGTACTGGATGGATTCTTGGCTATTGCCTGTTGGATTATCATTGCTTCTAGACCCTTTCAGCTGGTATGAGGAAATATGTGCACATGTGGAAAGCCATACAACATATTTCTATAATATTTGTACAGATGCGTCTATTGGTCACCAGCTGTATGTGTCTGTGTTAGGTCAAATATGATTCACACTGATGTCTCCAACTCTAATCCATGAGCAAGGTGGGTCTTCTTGCTCATCTGCAAGCTTGCTCATTGCTGAGAAACTTGGCTCACTAGCATTCACCATGCGAGTGACTTGACTGTTCAGTTCTAGTATCTTCTTGTGGTTGATAACTTGGGTGCCTTTGTCCCTGTTTAATGTACCTTCTTTTGTTTGGCTTCTAACTCCATTTCTTCATTTTTGAAGATGCTTAGACTCAACCTTTTCCCTTCTCATTTGGATGTGATGGTTTCATCCTTTGGAAGGCTGTTAGGTCTTCATTCTGCACCCCATCTTACATTCCCTTGAGTTTTTATTTATTGATTCAGATTTTCACACATTAAGGTTTGGTCTTGGTTCTGTAAGGTTCAATGGGTTTTGATAAGTGCTTCATGTCATAAATGTTTAACGGCAGTGTCTCACAGATATAGTCTCACTACCTGAAAATAATCCCTTGAGCTCCATCTATTCAAGACTCCCTACCTTCTTTCCTGTAAGCTCCAAGTAGCCACTGATCTTTTTACTGTCTCTAAAGATTTGTCTTTTCCAAAGATGGCCCATAATTGGAGTCGTTTAACAAGTAGATTATTCAGATGGGACTCTCTCATTAACAACCTGTATTTAAGGTTCATCTATGTCTTTTTGTGACTTGATAGAATTTTCTTTGGGTCTCTGTGTCTCTGCATCTCTGTCCGTCTGACTGTCTGTCTGTCTCTCTTGAGAAGGATTGTACTTAGGGCTTTGTGCATAATAGGCAAGTGCTCAATAGCTTCTTTTTTCAATCACTGAATAATATTCTGGTGTATAAATATATCAGTGCATATATCATTTACCAACTGAAGGGAATTTTGGTTGCTTTCTATAATATCTGTCTACTGATCTTACTGCCTATCTACCATCTATTAATTATATATCATTAATATTCTGACCTATCATATATATATATGTTTTTTTTATTGTTGAGAAGTTCTAGGGCCTTTCACACACTGGGAAAGTTTATGTGTCATTATTATTATTATTAACTAAATCCCAGTTCTAATATTTATTTTTAATTAAAATTATGTTATTATTTTAAGCATATGAATGTTTTGTCTGCATGTATGTAAGTGCACCACATGTATGCCTGGTGCCTGAGGAGACCAGAAGAGGGTCTCAGATCCCCTGGGACTGGAGTTACAGATATTTGTGAGCCAACATGTAGGGGCTAAAACCAGAATCCTCTGCAAGAGCAGTAGATGCTTTTAACTGCTGAGCCAACTCTCTAATAATTTTTTTTCCAATAATTTTTTTTTTTTTACACAAAAGAGAAAATTGTATTTTTTTCTTACTAGAGAAAATGGGATCGGTGGTGGTTCATTATAGTCATAACAGTGCATAACAAGAGAGAATTACAGTGATTGGGAACATATTCCAGGGAAGATCTCACTGTGTATGAGCCATGTCATTGTGCAGTACAAGCCTTTGAGCCCCTGTTCCCTATGGAGATTAGTGGTCCCATCTCCTGATTGATTGTGAGGATCCAATGAGAAAGTGCCTGTAGATTGTGTTATTGTAGATTAGAGCCTTGTGCACATCCGTGTCTTTCAACCCTACCTGAGACATTAAAAAACATTATCCCAGCATTACTAAGATTTTGCTCATATGCTATGCCATCCACCTATTGACCAGCACAATGGTGCTTTCTTGACATCCCCAGATGTCAAAGGTTTTCACCCAGCGTCACCATGACGGCAAGGTGCATCCTGACTTATTAACAGGTGAGACAAACATAAAACCCTTTGTAATAGATCATCCAACTAAGGCTGCCCTTGTGTGCTGGGCTGTGGTGTTTCATTGTATAGTGAATCTCCTTGGAGAAGGGGTGAGTTGCATGTCAGGTTCTTTCCACCATCACGCTCCCTGAGCCTGGGTTGGGTTGTGGAGGACACACCTTTCTCAACAAGAGAAGAAAAAGAGCACCAGCCCAGGAGGTGTAGGAAAGCCAAAGTGAACAGAACCTCATTTTCCGCAGTGGATGGGGTAAACCTTCCAGGGTCAGGATGTCATCCCCAAAGAGAGACAGGCACTGGGAATTCCCAGTACATCCTAGCATTCCAGGCTCACCTGCATGGTTTGCCAGCAGGTGGCAGTATGGTTCTTTGGAGTGAGCAGAGACCACCAGCAGGCCTGGAAAAAGGTGAATTACAGAAACTTTGTGGGACCCCAGGAGGACCCCAGGAAATCTCTGACACAGGGGCAGCCACATGGCTGCTACTCAGAGTCTCTTGAAAGCTCAGTGCACGAAGCTCGAGACTGTAGGCAGGAGGAGAGGAGAGCTCATTTAACAACCTGGACTGGAGCGCTGGCTCTGATGAGCTCCTCAAGTAGTCTAATGAGAATAGAGATTGCATTGGGCCGGTCTGTCACTGGGCGGCGTCTGTAGAGCCTCTCTAGTATGCCCTGGCTGGGACTTGGTGCTCTATCACACTGACACTGCACCTGACTTGGATGAATTTGCCCCAGTAATGGGAGAGTCAGCTTAGCTGGGAGGACAGACCATCTTTGGCTCTGGCTCTGGCGGTCACCATGATGCAAAGTCAGGCAACATTGCTTTCTGCCCCCTTTTATTGTCTCCATCAACACTATCATCTTTCTGCTTTCTGCTGAGACTAATGGGACACTTGGGGTGGACTCCGTTCCCTGCGATGGGGAAAAGGGGACGTCTGTTTTACTGTCTCCCCTTTACATAAAGCTGTGTGCAGGTGCCCTTGGGACCCAGGAGAGGGTGTTGGGTCCCTTGGAGCTGGAGATACAGGCAGCTGTGAGCTGCCTGATGTGTGTGCTGGGAACTAAACTCTGGACTTCTGGAGGAGCAGCAAGGGCTCTTAATCACTGAGGCATTTCCCCAACCCCCTCGCCCCAGTCATTTTCTGTATTTTTGCTGTGTGCTTTTTACTCTTCAGCCTTGGGCTTAAACTCCACAAATTCATAATTCTTTGAGACCCAAGGCCCAGTGGATTGCCTTTGTTCTATGACCAGCCAATGTCTTAAATCTTGGCTTTGCTGTCATGACATTCTGGCTCTGCTTACCCCATGCCCATCTCTTTAGTCCTCAAAGAGCTTCCTTGGCTGTCTATCTATCTTTAGAACTGTTCCCACCTAGGCCCCAGGACCATGCCCAGCCTTCATCAAGCTGATTCTGAATTGTTTCTGCCACTCTGGTTCCCCTGGTATGGTGCCCATTCTAAGAAAGAACATCTAGACATCTGAATTCTCTTTCATGTTCAAGGTCAGCTTTGGCCTCCTGCTCAGCCCTCCTCAGGTGACTCAGGGGTTCTGAGAGGACACAGGTATCAAGCTTGTGAGTGTTAGACTCGATCACCTTCATCCACCACATGGCCTTGGTCTACTGCCCTGGGCTTTCTGTAAAGTACACATAGAGAGGCAGATCATCACAATTGTTTATCGTGCTGAATACCGCCTAAGTGTCCAGGTCCTTAAAAAATATTACAGTGTTATTCCACCACTTAAAAACCCCCATTTCACATTAACAAAAAGCTAAAGCCAAGAGAAAAGAAACGACACTTTCAAGGTTGCACAGCCAGGAAAAGATGGAGCCAGGAATTTCAGCTGGCAATCTGACTCTGGAGACTGGGCTGGAATCCGAGAGGCAATATACACTCCTCACCTCATATCGTAGATGCCAGACTCATGCAGGCAGCTGTCATTTTCAAACTTGGCTGTGAGTCCTAGCGAGCAGAGGTAGCACTCTGGTGATCCTGTAATGAAGGAAATTGTATTTGCCATGACTGGATCAAGGGGTAGCTGGCATTGAATTCTAGCTGCCCCTTGACAGTGAGATGGCAGAAAGCGAGGACAGTGGAGTGTCAGGATCCATATGAATCAACTGAGAAAAGGGGTCACTATTCTCCCACCTGCAAATGTATATTTAGAGCACACACACACACACACACACACACACACACACACACACACAGTTGACCTGATGCTATTAGGCAGAAATGCTTCCCACTGTCTTGCCAAACATGGCTCATTAATTAAAATGCAAAGTTCCCAGTGACTTTAAAATTAAAGAGCGAAGCATAATATCTTGTGAGGCAGATGTGAAGGGTAGTTATTTTTATTTCCGGATGACTCTGATTTGCTTGTTAAGTGGAAGGCAGCAAGAGAGCCTTCTGAGTTACTAGTTATGTTTCCTTTCTTTGTATATTCGGTTTGTGAAAATCCGGAGAAATATATATGCATTTTCCCATCTGCACTATTGGAACTTTTCAGGTGCATGCTGTTATCTAAGCTAAGTGTTTAGTCCTTCACAGAGGAAGCTCTGAGCCCCTGAGAGAGGAATGGACTCTTTCCAAATCAAAATAAGCCAGTGGTCATCTTGAAGCTAGGTCCTCGCTCTGTGGCTTAGCTCAGAGACCTAGTCTTTGAGTTACCACACTGCTGCTCTTGTAGAAGGATTCTCTCCTGGGATGCCTTGGCAGACCCGAGCATGGGAGTCTCTTGGTAAATTTGGAATGGATGCTGCTGACACCCCCTCCTCAGCCTGAGGCGCCTCACTCTTCCCACCTCCCATCTGTAAGGTCTTCCCTTACGGCTGCTTCATCTTTACCATTTCTTTAGGAGAAGAGACTTGCCCCTTTCAAGGAAAACTCTCCGACCCTTTGTGGTCTTGAGGTTTTCCAGCCTTTCTTATCCTATGCATTTCTCTAGCTTTTGTGTCTTTAATTCTCTTTCCCTACAGGAGAGTGCTTTTTGTCTCACAGCAGATGTCTGTGAAGGCCTACCCTGGGGCTGGACACCATGCAAGATGCTGCCTTGTTCACAGGCTAGCAGATCTTGCCTGTTTGAGCTGGCTGTTGACATCAGCAGGCTTTTTCATGAAGCTGAATCTGTATTCACCTCCTCCCAACCCTTCTTGGTTTGTTTCTATCTCAGTCACAATTTGTTGCCCGTGCCCTGGACTATTCGTTGTCTGACCCTACCTGCCTTTGGGGGTTGGAGGTGAGATGGCACAGAGTCAAAGACACAGACTCCCAGAGCAGGTGAGAAATGAGACAGCAAGCTCATCTGAAGGCTGCTGCCAGCTCCTTTCATACCCTCCACCTGAGCCCCATTGGTCCCAAGAAAGCATCTCTTCTAAACAGCAGTTCCTGATTGGCTGTTATTGTCTGCACCAGCAATCCTTGGTCTCTCTGGCAGTCCTCAATTAGGTCCTCCTGCAGGAGATGCTTTTGCAGCTGCACGGTTCCCAGCGTTTACATAGAGATGGCTCTGCTGTTCCTGCTACAGCTATGATCTCGTTCTTGTTGATAACATCTTAGGATTTCATTTTCTTAGTAGAATGCAAATACTACTTGGGGACATTGAGATGGTTCCACCTTCCACCATGTCTGGTAGAACAGTGCTTCTTATCCCTTGGGCCATGCTCCCTTTGAGGGTTGAATGACCCATCTGCATATTAGATATTTGCATTACAATTCATAACAGTAGCAACATTATAGTTATAAAGTTGCAATGAAAATGATTTTATTGAGCTGGGCAGTGGTGGCACACGCCTTTAATCCCAGCACTAGGGAGGCAGAGGCAGGTGGATTTCTGAGTTCGAGGCCAGCCTGGTCTACAGAGTAAGTTCCAGGACAGCCAGGGCTACACAGAGAAACCCTGTCTCAAAAAACCAAAAAAAAAAAAAAAAAAAAAAAAAGGAAAAGAAAAGAAAATGATTTTATTGTTGGGGGTCCCCACAATGTGAGCAACTGAATAAAGAAGGGGTCACAATGTCAGGAAGGTTGAGAACCACTGTTCTAGAATTAGTATCTTAGTCACTGTTTCATTTCTGTGAAGAGACACCGTGACCAAGCTAACTCTTATAAAATAAGGCTAAATTTAAATTAAACATTGTCTGCTTGCCTATAATTTCAGAGGTTTAGTCCATTATCATTAGTGGGGAGCATGGTACATGTAGGTATGCTACTGGAGAAGTAGCTGAGATCTACATCCTGATCCACAAGCAAGCAGGAGGGGCAAGGAGAGTGAGAGAATGAGTGAGAGAGAGTGAGAGAGAAAAACCAGCCTGTGGTGGCTTCTGGCCCACCTGCTCCAACAAGACCACACCTCCCAATCCTTTTAATCATTTCAAATGGAGCCACTCTATCGTGAATAATCATTCAGGTATATGGGCCAATGGGGCCATTCTTATTCAAACCACCACAATTAGCTACAGCCTCCATTTTATCTTCTCAAGATTTTAAGCCTTTTGGTCACTCCTTTCCAGGCAGCCATGCACAGGGTTTCTTTTTCTCATTTGTGCTGATTCCTGAGTTGGATTTATTGGTTAACAGATCAGACTCTGACAACAGAGACTTGAGTTCAAAGCCTTATCTATGTATAAGCTTGAGTCTCAGTTTCTTTATCTGGAAACCAAGGGACAACCCTGTAACTGCCTGCTAGGATGTCTTATATGGCTACTTGCTAGGATGGCCTCTAAGGCTTCCTGCTAGGATGGCTTCAGGGTTCTGGGGGAAGCATTTAAACTGCTTGCCAAGGCTCCCAATGAAGAGTGAGGACTCAGTAAACAGGGTGGTCCCTGCTATCAATCACTGCCTTCGTGACCTTGGGGATTCCCACAGATTTGACCTTGCTCTTGAATGACTTCTAAGCTCCTTTGTGTGTATGTGCATAAGCACACATGTACATATGTGTGGTCTAAGTGCACATGTGTGAATATGGAGGCTAGGGGTCAATAGTCTCCCTTGGTCACTTTTTACTTATTTCTTAGGGAAGGGTGTTCAACTTTGCTCGGCCTTTTTTACATGGGTCTTAGGGAACTGAATTCAAATCCTATGCTTTACTACCTGAGCCCTTTCTTACCCAGTTGGCCCCCCTTCTTCATCTTATCAGACTTCTGCCAGGGTCTCTTGGGTTTCTGCTCTTGGAGATTTAGCTTTGCTTGATGATGACAAGGTTGGGCTGTGTGACAGGTGCCCCAGCTCAAAGCACTGTGGTGGCATGCACTGTTCTTGTCAGTTGGGTGTACTTGGGCATGCTGTGTAACCTCTTGGAGTCTTGCGTAACTCGATTAGTGCCTTTGTGACTGCACTGGAAGGGGGAGGCTGATGTCACAGGGAGAGCTTGAGGATTGCCTGGGTTAAGACAGTGTCTGGTGCTCTCCAGGATCTGTTCACATCCAGTGCTTTTTCTGTTCCCACATCCCAGCTGTCCTGTGCTGGATCCTTCCTCTTCTACCCACCTTGAGGAGAATGTGGATTTCATCTCTCAGATAGATGTCTCCTACATGCTCTCTTCTCTTCAGCAGCTGCCCCAGTGGTTTTCTGCTTTTGTTTCTTTCTGAAGATCTACAGAGATAAACCCAAGCCAGCATCTCTGCTGTGAGCCCCTTCCCATTTTTCTATGTTCAAAGCAACTAGATTTTTGTGAAGTATGATTTGGATTATGCCTCTCCCTCACTCTGAAATCCACTATGGCTTCCCATTGCCCATAGCCTAGTGACACCTTTTAAGCTTTCTGACTCTAGATCCCACCAACATAACTGATTTCAGTCTGTTTTGCAGCTCTCTGCACCCTATACTCCAACTTCAATGGACTTATTCCTTCCTACCCTGTCCTCATTCATGCTTGTTACTATGATCAGCCCTGCTTGAACAGAAGGAATGTGATTTCTGAGGCTGCCAGCAGGTGATCTTTCCTTCACTGTTTTGTTAAAAAGATAGTACCTCTGCCCGCCCAAAGGCTCATACAGGAGGTGGGCTGACAAACATGTTCTAGGAGAGGATTTTCAGTGTGCTGTTCCCTTAGAAACGGATGCTGGTTTAGCAGAGAGAGGGGAACACAAAGGGAGTGCACTAACAACAGCAAACGGCCATTATTAACCTTATGGCTAACACTCCCCTCCTCTCTCCAGGCAGCTCTAGGTCCCTCTCCTCCTTCTGCATCAGTTATTTTCCACACTGGCTTTGAAATTCAAATCTGATTATGTCAGTTCTCTGTTTAAAATCCTACAAGGCTTCTGTGGCTCTTCACCGGATGCTCTGGAACAGGGAGCTAGAGGTCTGTGTGACCTGAAGCTGCCTCTCTTCTCCAGAGTTCCTTCCATCTGTTCCCTGACTCTATGCCCATCTCTAAAAATTTATTATTTATTAATAAATAAAATATATGTATTTATTTGAAATAAAATTTATTTAGTTATTTTGAATTTTCGAGTATGTCCTTCATGAGCACTGTATCTATACCACTCCCATCTTTTCCCCTCATACCTCTCCTATGTCTCCTCTCCAAATTCACAGTAATCTTCTCTGTTATTGGTACATGTCTATACAGGTGTATACACGCACACATACATATACATGCATATACATACAAGCATATACCACTTACTGAGTCTATTTATCCTTGTTTGTGTGTTCACCTGTCCAAGGTTGATCACTGGAACTGGATAACTCCAGTGGAAACCTGTCCTTAAGTTAAACCGACCGCCCCTCTTTCAGCAGCCACTGGCTACTTGTAGCCCTTCATCTAGAGGTAGGACCATGTAGCGCGTTCCACGGCCATATTGACGTGTCAACTGCTTGTTTAGATAACCACATTGTTGAGATTTCATGGGTGCATTTTCCCTGTCGTGTGGAGTGGACACTATCTGTTAACAGCTAGTGCCCCAGGCTTCGGGCTCTGGGAATCTTTCTATCTCTCTTCCACAATTATCTCTGAGCCTTAGGCTTACATCCTTCTTTTGGTATAAGGTAATTCCTGGTTCCTTTTCATTGTCCTCTTGTACTACTTGCTCTGTCTGGTATGCCCTTCTCTGTCTCTTGTCACCTTGTACTCACAATTAAACCACAACTGATGTGTCACTTTCACAAGGAAGCATCTGCTGGCCAGCACAGAACTCTGATCAGACTCCTGCCCACTACCAGGAGCTGCTGCTCAGTCCTTAAGAAATCCCATGGCAGTGTTCGCTCTGTGTGATTGCATTGAAAATTCACCTTCCCCACTAGATCTCTAACCTCACCAGGTCAGAGGTCAAGTTTGTTCTCTTCACTTTTTTATCTCTTAGTACTTGACCTGACACAGGGTAACAAAGTTACCTATCTTCTATCTCTTCTACAAATACTCACTGGGCATTTTAGTAACATTATGCAAAGCAAGGAAGAAAAGTCACACAGATGGTTATGGTAGATTCAGTGGAGGGAAAAACTCAGGTGTAGAGGTGACATGATTTAAAAGGGGAAATAAATAAATAAATAAATAAACGAACGAACAAACGAATGAAAAACTGCAGAAGTTAGCTAAGCAGTCCCAGTCTCTGACCAGGGAAGGCTTTTGCCTATGTATCACCAAGTCTTCATGGCTTCCCAAGGCTTTGAAACTTGCTATGTAGCTGGTGTTTCCTGTGAGACATCAAAACAGCAGCAAGGAACCGTTCTGAACCCCAGGGAATCTAACTGAGAATTTTTATTTCATTTAGCAAATATGTACTTAGACCTGGCCTTTTATGAGATAATTCTAAAATGTTAGGAGCAGTGGGAATAGTCTCACATGTTCTGAAGTGACACAGCCACAAGGCAGAATGTGCTTTGATGGCCGAGGAAGGAGTACTAACTTTGATTTATTTATGTCATCTATATACTTAGAGAAAATCATCTTTTAGCATGGAAGTCAACTTCTGGAGACGAAATGTTTTCAGGAAAATGTGTTTGCACTGACATGATAATTTGAGAGCATCAGTTTGAGTCATTGTATCCAGACTTCTCTGAATTGTAGACTCAATACACAATACACCATCTCTCAGGCATTGGATCATAAATATTTCACGGCCTTAAATATGTGCTGTGATTAGTCGTGTGTTTTAGTAGTCAACTGAATAAGGATTTGATACATCGACATGAAAAACACTCTCTTCAGTTTAGCACATTTTCATCCAGGGCTTAAAAGTATACCTCAGTGGAAATTCCATAGGGCACAGAGAAACTGTTTCCAAAATCAAAGCTCTTTCTACAGATTTCAGAATTGAGCAATGGGATCCTGATTCTTAGTCTCAGTGTACCCATTTGTTAGAAGAAAATCTCTTAAAAATACTTACAAGTCCCCAGCCTTTTTTAATTTGTTTTGATTATTGATAATACCACTCCACAGTGAATAAAGTATGGAAATGAGTTTTAATGTAGAAGTAGCCTTGGAATAAAAATTAAGCCTGAGCTGGGGGCTGAAGAGATAGATGCTCAGTGGTTAAGTAGACTTGCTATTCTTCCAGAGAACCTGAGCTAGATTATCAACCCCTGTGGGCGGCTCTTGATTGCCTATAGCTCCAGGTCCAGGGGATTCTGATGCATTCTTCTAGCTTCCGTTGGCGCGCGCGCGCGCGCACACACACACACACACACACACACACACACACACACACCATCTTAAGAGACCTAGGGGCTGGAGAGATGGCTCAGCGGTTAAGAGCACTGACTACTCTTCCAGAGGTCCTGAGTTCAATTCCCAGCAACCACATGGTGGCATACCGCTATCTGTAAGGGGATCTGATGCCCTCTTCTGGTGTGTCTGAAAACAGCTATAGTATACTCATATACAGAAAATAAATAATCTTATATATATATAAAAAGCCTAAACATTTAACTTTGTGAACTCTAAAGCCTCAAAGGAAGGTATCATTGAAGAGGGGAAAAGGGTCCAATGAGTGGATCAACATGGTCTGACTGCGTGGGTAGTGTATGAAAGCGGGTGCTGGACATCAGAATGCTGACAGGAAGAGGCAGATTGCTGGGCTTCCAGGAAGCTGAGGAATTTAATCCCGTTTCTGTAGTCCATGGAGAAATGATCCAATGTCTAGCAACATAAAGACTTGTTCTGATCTCAGACGCTAATGGCATTTGTGCCAGTGGGTTGTTTTAAAATCTGCTTATTTTAATATTAAATAAAAATTTTATTTCGTTTATTTGTTTGTTTGTCTGTCCTTGTGTGTCTTCATGAACACAGCACAACACATGTGTAGAGGACCAAGGAACACTTGGGAGAGTCAGTTTTCTCCTTTGAACGTGTGAGTTTCAGGAGTCAAATGCCAGTCCCCCATCTTGGCAGCCATTGCCTATCCTAACTGAGCCACTTTGTCAGCCCTTAAGTTTTAGAGTTAGCATGCAAAACAATGGATTTCTCTATTGAATGGTCACACTCTGAAAGTATCATTGCACTTTTCTCTTCAGTCTGTCACTCTTTCTTGTCGCCCCGCCCCTTCCTGCTGCTCC
>JADRCH010000089.1:8108207-8124981 GCA_019843965.1 Rhynchomys soricoides
TCTTTTCAGCCTGTCACTCTTTCTTGTCGCCCCGCCCCTTCCTGCTGGATCCTTTTCATTCTCCTTAATTATTACCCATCTACTTTTATTTGCATATATAGAAATCTAGGTTCCGTTCACGTGAGAGAACGTGTAATATTTGCCATCTTTCCCTCCCATTATCCATTCTTGGTCTCCTCTCCCCCTTCCTTTAGACTTCTGTCATCTTGTACCCATGTGGTCTCCTTTCTGCCCCCCACGCCCATCTCAGAATGATGATGTGATACTTATCAATCTTCTCTTTCTCTTTTTTACTTCTCTCAATATTAGGGATTGAAAATAAGGTCTTTCCCAAGCAGAGAAGCACTCTCCCATTACATTTTTGGTACAGGGCTTCACTAAGTTTTCAAGGCTGACCTTGAATTCACGTTGTACCCCAGGAAAGCCTTGAACTTGTGATCAAATCCCCCTCCGTTGTCTTTTCGAATTCTTGGATTACAGGCTTGACTCACTAGCTCAGTTATCCAACTCTGGCTTTTTAAACTTAGCATGATGGTTTCTGGTTCCATACATTTTCCTGCAAACAAATAAATTAATTCTTCTTTTACGAGTGTATTTGTGTGTACGTGTGTTTGCCTGCTTGTTTCCATGTGTACCATGTGTAGATGCCTATGAATCACGATGAAGGAGTCAGAAATCCTAGAACTGGAGTTACAGGTGGTTGTAAGCTCCACAGTATGGGTGCTAGGAGCCATACCTGGGTCCGCTGTAAAAGCAGTAATGCTTCAAACCACTGAGTCATCTCTCCAGTCTCTCTTAATTAATTAATTAATTAATTAATTATTTTACACTCCAGATTTTATCCCTCCCCCATTCACCCTCCAACTGTCCCCACGAGGATGTTCCCACCCCCCCCATCTCCAGTCTCTTTCATCCTTTTTTATAGCAGAATAAATTTCACTGTGCATATACACCAACAGTTCTTACTCCATTCATCTGTTGATAGATACCTAGGCTGATTCTGTATCTTGCTAGTGTTGTACCCAAATCATGAGACCCCCCCAAAAGACCACCAGGACTCGACTCCGATGCACAAGCAAGAGGGCGTTTATTGCAAGCTCGAGCTTAGACCACCACAAATGGTGATCTCGAGCTCCGGGGAGAAGGGTTTTTAAAGGCAAAAACCACAAATGGGCAGTTGGGGAGTTTCCACGCTGGCACGAGGCTGATACGTAAATTTAAGCAAGATTAGGCCAGTTGCAGTTTGGCCCTTGCAGGATTAGGCCAGTTGCGGTTTGGCCCTTGCAGTTTCCTGGAACATTTGGCCCAACTGATCGGGTGGGGACTTTCCTGAAACACTCTGCACCTGCAGTTAAAAAATTCAGTTTTCCAGGCCCTTCACTTGGCTCAAAATGGTGTCTGAAAAACAAAATGGAGTTAGTGGTGCTACTTTAGGTCTCACAATCCCCCCTATTCTTTTTCCTGGAGTTTATTCTTGAATGACTGGGGACAGGGTCGATGATCTCTGCTTCTGTAACTGCTTCCTGCTGAACGGGTGGGGGGGCGACGGCTCAAGGGGACATGTCATCTTCAGATTCGAGGTTACTATATGGGAGGGAGTTATATTGTTGCTCAGTACCATCATCTGGATGGTAGACAGCCTCTTTCTCATGTACTGGAGCAACTTGTTCAGGATGCATGGCCCAAAGGTAAATATCAAAACTAGAATTACAAGTGATCCCAAAAGAGTAGAAATTAAGGTTGTTAACCAAGGGGAGCCTTCAAACCAGGATTGAAACCATCCTGTATTTTATTCTCATTCCCTTCTTCTTTTCTCGAGGCTCTCCCTAACTTTAGCTAAAGAGTTCTATGACTCCCATGTGGTTAATATAAAAGCAATACTCCTCTTTTAAGGCTGCACACAACCCTCCTTGTTGTAAAAGCACTAAGTCTAGTCCTCTTCTGTTCTGTGACACTACTTCAGCAAGAGAGTTGAGGCTCTTAGTTAGATGACTAATTGATTTTTCTAGGTTTTGAATATCTTTATCAATAGTTTCTTTAAGCTCTTCATACTCTTTGTGTCTAGTGGCTAATGCTGCTATTCCCGTTCCTGCGCCTGACAATCCCGCAGCGAGTATGACCCCCAAGGTCAGTGTTAGAGGGTCCCTTTTGGGCCTTATGAGTTCCTGGGACCCCACTATTCCATGGAGGATTTGTTCTTCTGTATGGAAGATGATTCAGGGGACCAGCTGAACCATTACACAGTATTCAGAACCATTGAATAACATACCATGGGCACACGATGTAATACCGGTGGTACATGCCCGCCAACTGTCATCTGGGGCCATGTACCAGTGGTCAGTTTCAGGAATAATGGCAGTTGTATGGCACAGATGTTGGTGGGTGGATGGAATATTCTCTAAGCAGGTCCCCTATCCCGTTACTGACTGTAGGGTAAGAGCTGCCCCTTTTTGCTGCCATCTACAGCCTGAGGAGGATGTCTGATTAGTATAAGTTCCTGCAGTGGCAATTCCCTCATAGAAAGGGGGCCTTGCCTTGTAGCAAAGCCAGCAGGACTCTGTCAAGTTGGGGTTTGTTTTATTCAAAATCTGGAAGCTGTTATTCATCATTATCCACAGAGGATCATCTAAAAGTGGGTCATGTAGTGGGGGCATCGGGGATACAGATAGTTGAGTAAAAGATGACTGAGTGACTTGGGGAGCCAGCATGGTCTTAGGTCTGAGGTCTATCTTCTTAGGAGGGGCCAAGACTTGGTTTGGACCTATCCTCTCTGTCGGCCCAATGAAGGAAATAATCCTTTGAAGCTGGAACAACATGCCAGGGTCTCTTCCAGCAACATACAGGCGGAGGCCCCAGCTCTGACCATTTTTCCATCCTGTATGTCTCTTCCCTACATCTGTTATAGTTAAGTTAATCTATCTGTTCTCCTGGTGGCGTTTGAGAGTGATATGGCTTCCTCTAATAGGTGGGTCCCAAGCTGCATTTCCTGCCACCCGCTATACACAATCCCAGGAAGGGCAGTGGTATTGGGTAACAGCTTGGCATCTTGGAGCCTTGGGTTTTGCACTACAAAAGTAGAGGGTCTCATATTTGCATGGTGGGACAGGAATTTTAGGCCTCCCACCTGGCTAAGCCTGAGGCTGGATTGTAGCAAGTTGGTGTTGAGGGGGCTGGGAGTTACCCCGGTAATGCGGCACAGGTCAAACGCCATAGCAGGGAACCATTTGTCCTTTCTTCCCCATGAATCACTCTTGGTGGCCAGGGTGAATGAGTCCCCTGTTCCTAAGTTAGTGAGCTTCCATGCAACTTACACTGCCTGATGTGGGGATTTATTGCTATCAGAAAGGGAGAGCAAGCAGAGGCATAAAATAAGAAAAGATAAAAATATCACCCATCCTGTAGCTGGGAGATCATTAGTTTCAGAGGGTTGTCTCCTTTTTGAATTCTCCATTCTCCCTGCGGCTGAAGTGAGTCTTCAATTGGGAGGCCGGCGGGTTTCACATGGCTGTGGTAAATCCAGGTTGTTATCCTGTCAACCTTGACTGTTGTAGGAGTGCTCAGCAAGATGGCATAAGGTCCTTTCCACAGAGGTTCTAGGGACCCTCCTCTATATCTCTGAACATAGACCCAGTCTCCAGGTTGGATCTGGTGAGGAACTGGGACCTGACCTGCCTTGTACAAAGCATGGAGTTTAGGCTAAATCTGTTCGTGAACCCACTGAACACCTTTGATCTTGAGGAGCAATTTCTCATCTGACAGTTCCTCTATAACTTTAGACTATAAATTGGAGATGATGGGCGGGGGTTTACCAAACATGATTTCAAAAGGTGTCAATCCCATCTGGTATGGAGAGTTCCTAACCCTAAACAAGGCAAAGGGGAGGAGCATCACCCAGTCCATGCCAATCTCCATGGTCAATTTAGTTAAGGTCTCTTTTAATGTTCTATTCATCCTCTCTACCTGTCCTGAACTTTGGGGCCTGTAAGTACAATGAAGTTTCCAATCCGCCGCAATTGCTGTGGCTAAGGCCTGACTTACCTTGGACACAAAAGCCGGTCTATTATCTGACCCTATCATCTGAGGAAAGCCGTGCCTGGGAAGAATTTCTTCAAGCAGTTTTTTACTTACAATATGAGCTGTTTTGGTCTTCATCGGAAAGGCTTCAGTCCATCCCGAGAAGGTATCAATGAGCACTAGTAGATACCTGTATCCGTACCTTCCGGGCTTGATCTCTATAAAGTCAACTTCCCAGTATGCCCCTGGTTTCTTACATCTCATCTGTGTCCCAGGATTCTTGACATTGTGAGAGGCATTGGTCAATTGGCATGCTTTACAGGTAGCCACAATGTTATTAACCATGGAGGAAAGTCCTTTGGTAGTCAATTCTGAGTTTTTGATAATTTCTAATAATTTCTTTGTTCCCAGATGTGTCATCTGATGCATCTTTCTGAAAATAGTCCTTGCCAGTGAGGCTGGTAGAGTAAGTTTACCTTCAGCAGTGTACCACCAGGGTCCTACCTTCTCACTCTTTGGGAGGTTTGTTGCCCATGAGGTCTCCTTGTCTGTGTATTGGAGGTTCTCCAAGGATATGCAGGGGTCTGGTGGTTTGGGAAGTGTAGGCAACAGGATGTTCAAGTCACAGCCATCTCCTTCCAAGGCAGCCTTTTTTGCAGCCTGACCAGCCAGGTTGTTTCCCCTGGCTATTGGCGTATTTTCTTTTTGGTGTCCAGGGCAATGGATAATTGCCAGTTTCCTTGGGAGCCACAGGCCTCTGAGTAATTGTAAGATTTCTTCTTTGTTTTTAATAGTCTTACCTTCAGCAGTCAGCAGCCCTCTCTCCTGATATATTGCTCCATGTACATAAGCTGTGGCAAAGGCATACCTACTATCTGTGTAGATATTAATGGCCTGATCCTTGCCCATGGTGAGGGCCTTAGTTAAGGCAATTAGTCCTGCTTTCTGTGCTGAAGTACCTGCTGGGAGAGACTGAGACCACATTACCTCTGTTTCAGATGTAATGGCAGTGCCAGCCTTCCGCTGCCCTTCATGAATGAAGCTGCTCCCATCAATGAACCAGGTATGTTCCGCCTGAGGAAAGGGGAAGTCTTTTAGGTCCAGACGGAGGTTATAAACAGATGCTAGAATCTCCTCACAATGATGTGAGGGAGGGTCCATCTCCAAGTCTGGTAGTAATGTGGCTGGATTCAGCAAGGCAGGTGACTGGAAAGTCACCCTTCCTGGATTGAGTAATAGAGTATGGTAATGGGTCATCTGAACATTGCTCAGCCATCAGTCAGGAGGTTGTTTGAGAACTCCTTCTATGGCATGAGGGGTAGTGATTACTGAGTTCTGCCCCAGAGTCAGCTTATCCATGTCTTTGACCAGTAGTGCTGTGACTGCAATGATTCTCAAACAAGGGGGCCAGCCAGCCACTACCAGATCCAGCTTCTTAGACAGATAGGCCACTGGGTGCTTCCATGGCCCCAGAGTCTGAGTCAGAACTCCTTTAGCTACCCCGTTCTTCTCATCTACATACAGGTGGAAGGGCTTAGTAATGTCTGGTATGCCCAGGGCAGGGGCTGATAGGAGGGCTACCCTAATCTTCTTGAAGGCCTCTTGTTGTGTCTCAGTCCAAGTAAAATCCTTACTCTCCTTAGTGATCTCGTATAAGGGCTTGGCAATCTCAGCAAATCCAGGTATCCACAGCCTGCAAAACCCAGCAGCCCCCAGGAATTCTCTTACCTGGCGGTGAGTGCGGGGGTGGGGGGTCAGGATACTCAAGACCGTTTCTTTCCTTGTTGGGGACAGCCAACGTTGTCCTTCTCTGAGCATGTACCTGAAGTACAGGACTTCTTGCTGACAGATTTGGGCCTTCTTGGCTGAGGCCCTGTAGTCTAGGACCCCCAGGGTCTGCAACAGTTCTTGGGTGCCTTGGAGGCATTCCTCTCTAGTTCTTGTGACTATAAGATCATCTACATACTGGAGCAGAGTGACAGCAGGGTTTTTCACCCGGTACTCACCTAGGTCTTCATGTAAGGCCTCATCAAAGATGGTTGGAGAGTTCTTAAATCCTTGAGAAAGTCATGTCCAAGTGAGTTGACTGTTAATTCCTTTTTCTGGGTCATACCATTCAAAAGCAAAATATTCTTGGCTTTTGGGGGCCAAGAGCAGGCTAAAGAAGGCATCTTTGCGATCCAACACACAGTACCAGACGTGCTCCGGATGCAAGGAGCTCAGCAAGCTGTAAGGGTTTGGCACTGTGGGGTGAATATCAAGCACCCTCCCGTTCACTTCTCTTAAGTCTTGCACTGGCCTAAAGTCATTAGAGTGTGGTTTCTTCATAGGAAGAAGAGGCATGTTCCAGGCAGACTGGCAAGGCCTCAGAACTCCCATGGTCAGGCGTTTCCTAATGTGTGGAGTTATTCCTTTTCAGGCTTCTAGGGACATGGGGTACTGCTTGACCCTAGCTGGTTTGGCCCCTGGCTTCAACTCTACCAGAATTGGAGGCCGATGTTTAGCTAGTCCCCTGCCTCCAGTTTCTGCCCATGCGTGGGGAAATTTCTTTAACCACCCTCCCATGTTTTTAGAGGCATCTGGAGGGGTCTTGAATAGGAGGTATTCGGCCTCAGAGGGCACCTCTAGGGCCAGAATCCCACCCTCCAGCTCCTCCTCCCGATGGGCGGAAACCACTTCCACCCTGGGACTAGGGACATCTTCTAAGTCCTGGCAGCCTGGACCCCCAGCAAGTCTGCCTTGAGTCACTATTGGCTGCGTATGGAGGAGCTCACGGCCGTTAAAACTGAAAGCAAAGAGAACAGACTGACAACGACAGACAATAAGCTTACTGGCCGTTCTGGACCCTCTGGATTGGGGATCTTGGGGGGAGGGGTGGTCTGGGGGATCCCGGACGAGTCCCCAAATGTTGTAGCCAACTCACGAGACTCCCAAAAGACCATCAGGACTCAACTCCGATGCATAAGCAAGAGGGAGTTTATTGCAAGCTCGAGCTCCGGGGAGAGGAGTTTTTAAAGGCAAAACCCACAAATGGGCAGTTGGGGAGTTTCCATGCTGGCACAAAGCTGATATGTAAAGTTTAAGCAAGATTAGGCCAGTTGCCGTTTGGCCCTTGCAGTTTCCTGGTATATTTGGCCCATCTGATTGGGTGGGGACTTTCCTGGAACACTCTGCTCCTGCAGTTAAAAAGTTCAGTTTCCAAGGCCCTTCACTTGGCTCAAAATGGTGTCTGAAAAACAAAATGGAGTTAGTGGTGCTACTTTAGGTCTCACACTAGTTATTGTGAACGGTTATTGTGATCAACACTGAAGTGTAACATGTCTGGGTCTGTGCTGATGTAGGTTGATTTTGATATACAGGCCGGAATGGTAAACCTGGATCAAGTGGGAATTCTCCTTTCTGTTTATGGAAGAACCTGTAGGCTGATTTGCACAGAGGCTGCACTGGTGTAGATCCCCACAGCAGTGTACAGGAATTCCTTCTTTCCCAGGTCCTTGTCAATGTTTGTTGTCATTTCCCCTTTGTAATAGCCTTAAGATTAGAAGCCAAAGGCAAGCAGATGAAGTCATTTACTTGGTCATGATGGCTTTCTTCCATACAGATTGACCTCAGTTTGTTTAACTATGCTCCATTCTCTTCTCAAGATTGTGATTAGCTCCAAGACAATTGTGTTTTGGAAAACAGTATAGTGTTCCTGATGGGTGTGTCCTCAGACCTTGTAATTCTAAGCTAGGGGGTGACTTTAAGAGGTTAACTGTTGGGAAATGCTTCATGTAGGGTCTATGATCTGGACACATTTAAGCCCATTGCCACCAGATCTTGGCTTGTCCTCTCTTCCTCTAGATGAAGATTATAATAAAAGCTGTTCCTCAGAGTTATTCCTTGAGTAATTCCTTAGCTGAGCTCAGATGCTGTAAAGACTCTAGGGAGCCTTTAGCTTTCCGGTGACCCCTAGAGAACACCATGGAGGATCTGGGGATCGCTGCAATCAGCAAGAAGATTTTATTATTCCAATGCATTGGGGCTGTACCACACCAGAAGGAGAGGTCGAGACTCCTTGTGACCCGTCTGGCAAGCCTTTATACAGTTTTCAGAGCCTCAGCCATTAGGTGCAATGTGATTGGCAGAACAGTGTGACTTTTAAACTGATTGAGCCTTAGGGAATGAGGTGGTCAGGACTCCCCTTGTCTGTAGGTGACCAACAGCTAGTCTTCCCTGCAGACTGTGTTTACAGACTCTGGGTGCCTCCCCTATCTGCAGGTGGCCTGATGGTTGTTTCCAACCTGTGGTCTGAGGAATGTAATTAGTCTCTGTCTTCTAAAAGGAAGAGAGAAGCCCACCTATGAGCTGTGACCCATCTCTTCTAGGAGGGGGAGGTATCTGGTGGAATATTCCAAAGTTACTGAGCTGATTTCTTCAATGCGACTCCAGGCCAGTGGCTTTGTGACCTCTTTTGTGTTAGATGCCCTGGGTCTGGGAGGGACACCAGTTTTGTCCTGGAGCTCCTGCTTGTTGTCACTGGAAATTCTCCTGTGTATTACTGTCCTTACCATGGTTAATGCACCCAAGCCTTCATTTAAAGTAATAACCAGCCAGAGGTTTATGAAATAAAAGATTGATATCAGCTTCATGAGACTCAGGCAGAAGCAATATCTTTGCTGTATCTCACTGTGCTTTTAACTCCAGGAACCGTCATATACAGTGGCCACTAAAAATGAAATAACAACAACCATAATGAAAATAATAAAAAGGGAGGGTATCTTCCAGGAGCCACAGCTTGAGTAAGGATGGCTTCCATTTCTTTATTGATTTAATGGTAACTGATAATTATGCCTATTTCTTCCTTCACCTTTAAAGAATATTTTCTATTTTAAGGGAAAGGTTCATAGAATGCAGTTCAAAGGACACCAGGCTTATTTATGCACTGGGAGCCTGGATAGCCAAAACACCTGGTCATGGCTGTTTTATTCATTATGAGGAAGGAGGTATCACAGAGTGGGAGAAGAATTTCCTTTCTTGATAGCTTGAAATGTTCTGCAAAGTAAACCTGCTTTATAGCTGTTGCTTGAGCACTCATCCATCTCACAGGCTGGGCTATTTTTTTTGCACACGGAGCTCTAAGTGCTCGTAGTAAGTACAGGATTTGACACTGTGACCCAACATTATTTGGCTCCAGACAAGAGTCACAGTCTCTCTTCCAGTACTTAACTTTTCTTACTAGGTATCCTCGTCAAATTAGATACTTGCCTTGTACTTTGTAATTATTTTCAATTTAATTTCTGCCCAGCCAGGCAACGACCACCACTTAGAGTGTTTACTCCACTTGCCTTTAATTGGGTTTGAGTTTACTCTCTTGTTACTGGCCTTTATCTGACCGTCAGGTTTTTTCTCTTCTTCCCATTTTATCCAACCTTCTCTTCTTCTTCACATGCTCCCTCCCTCCTTCCCTTTCTTCCCCTCCTCCCCCTCTCCATCCTCTTCCCCCTCCCTCTCTCCTTCCTTCCCTTTCTCATTTCCTTCTAGTTTATACAGCTAACTGAGGTATTTTCAGTATTCTCTGACAACAGCTGTTTGAAAGCTGTTACTACTAAACCCAGCATCTTCTTCATCCCTGTATCTATTGGCGAGTTTCTCTTTTGGTTCTGTGTCGCGGTTTCTTTACATGTGACAACTATATCTTGATTGCTTGCTGTGTTCCCTGGTATTAGTCACCCAGATTTCATTGTCGTTCTCAGTAGACCTTAACAGACCATACTAATATTCAGTGGGCTGATCTGCTCATACTGCACTGGGGCAGAAAGGCCCCCAAGCAAGTTACCCTTCCAAATCACCCAGGAGAGTTAGAAATTAGTTGTTCCAATGTAAGACTCATCCATCTCACAGGCTGGGCTATTTTTTTTGCACATGGAGCTCTAAGTACTCGTAGTAGGTACAGGATTTGACACTGTGACCCAACATTATTTGGCTCCAGACAAGAGTCACAGTCTCTGGGGAGTCTTAACTTACCGATGACCCTCCGAATGGACACACCTCCGAGTCGGGGATTGATGCAAAATGCAAGAGAAATTTATTGATTCATCAGCATGCTGAGGTCACCTTACATACCAAGATGGGAGGGCAACCCCATGGAGCCCATTCAGGGACCTTATATAGGATTTTAGAGCAGCTGCCATTAGGTACAATGTGATTGGCAGAACAGTGTGACTTTTAAACTGATTGGTCTTTAGGGAATGAGGTAGCAAGGGCTTAATCAGTCCCTCCATTCCAGCCTACATGCTTTCTAACCTGTTTCTTCCATGTAGTCTGAGGGAGGGAGGGGACCCTGGTGTAATATCTCAAAGTTCTGGAGCTGACCTCTCACCAAAAAGGCCTCAAAGCATAGCAAGATACTGAAGTTTCTCTAATTGTTTCAGGTGGCTGGGATATTTGGCTTAGGCTTTTGACAGCTTCTGGAAGCTTCACCTTGGAGAGACTGGGCTGTTTGCATTTGAAGTTTCTCTTTCCAGTGTAATTTGACTTTACCAGTGATTTTACATACTATTTGTCACAGGAGAAAATGTCAGAGACAAATCAAACCTCCCACTTGACATGAGAGAAAAGATCTCTGTATCAGTTACGCTGTATGGTGCTGCCCCCTGTGGGGTTTACACTGTTAAACCCATTCTTAGCATAGGGAACTCTATTTTCTTAGCTTTACAACCCTGTGGCTTCTGGAACAGGTCTGGGCAAACAGGTATTCCCTAAGTTTGCTTTGCATGTCCTGATTCCAAGAGAATCTTATGCTGCACCCTTGCTCAGCACCAGTGAGCTGTGACCAGTGGCTGGCATCACACAGGAGTACCAGGACTGCCAAGAGCAAAATTAATCATGGACGAACAGCTAACTCTCACATGAGTGGTACCCAGTTGGTGATACCAAGAGAAGAACTGGGAAAGTTTATTCTCATTGCACCTTGTCATGCACATATGATGTCATCCACAAAGTCTTGGGGCCTCCCCCTTCCAACAAGATTAATTTTGTGGGAAATGGAGACAAAACATAATATCTTTTCTATCAAAGGACTAAAGGAAGATATTTCATTAAAAATTGTAAAGAAGCTATGTGGAAGAAATTAAAATTCCTTCTGGGTCATGCTTCTTGTAATCAAATATATATGTTCAAATTTTGAAACTACACTGCCCTGTATTATCTAATCATGTAAGAATGGGAGGCCAAGCTCTGAGCACTCGGAGTGAGGCATAGGATCCTTTTGAGTTAGAATCAAACCCTAGTAGGCGCTCTGCTGGGCATGCTTGTTTGCCAAAAGAGTATAGATCATGTGGTGATTTTCTTGAGAATCTAGACATAAGTGACCACCCTATCTGTCTTAGTCACTGTTCTACTGATGTGAAGAGGCACTGTGATCATGGCAACTCTTATAAAAGAGAACACTTACCCGGGGACTGGCGTACAGTTTTCGAGTTCCCACATGATCATCGTGATGGGAAGCAGACATTTATGGCACTGGAGCAGTAGCTGAGAGCTTTACATTGTGATCTGCAGGCATCAGGGAGAGAGAGAGAGAGAGAGAGAGAGACTTGGCCAGGCATAGGCTTTTGAAACTCAAAGCCTACCCTCAGTGACATAGCTTCTCCAACAAGAGCACATGTCCCCCAAGAGCCACACCTCCTAATCCTTCCAAAATGATTCCCCTAACTGAGAACCAAACACTTAACATATATAAGCCTATAGGAATCATTATCATCTAAACCACCACACTAGCCAAAACAATTTACAGATTCCATGCAATCTCAATAAAAATCCCCATGATACCCTTCACATAAATGAGAAAAAAAACCTAAAATGTATATGAAACCACAATATTAAATAAATCCCAAGGGGGGAGATGTTGGAGGGATTGTTGTGTCATACATAAAGATATATATTATAGAATGATAGTAATAAAACCAGCATGGTATTGCCACAAAAATAGATCGTAGATCAAAAAAAAAAAAAAAAAAAAAAAAAAAGAAAAGAAAAGAAGAGCCAAGCTGGAGTGGACATAATTACAGCCATCTGCTATTTGACCAAGATGCCAAAAGTACACACTGGGGAAAACACAGAATCTTCAGCAAATGATGCTGGGAAAACTTGATAGCCACACAAAGAAGAATGAAATTAGACACATACATATCACCCGGCACAAATGGGCTCCAAGTGGACCAAAGAACTGATGTGAGTCCAGAGATACTGAAACTGCTTGAAGAACACACAGGCTGTATCTGCAAGAGATAGATGTAAGAAAGGACCTTCTGAATAGGATTCCATTCACTCTGGAATTAAAGTCATCAGCCAACAATAAAACTCATAAAACTAAACAACTTCGGTGTGGCAAAAGAAACAGACGAGTCAATGGTTTCTTTAGAACAAGGTTTGTGACTAGATGCTCTTTCCCTCCAAGACTCTGAAAGTTACCAGAGAAACCAGGTTGAGACCAACTGGTGTGGGAGAAGATAAGCCAACTTCCGGAAGCTGATAAAGTAGCAGAGGTTGTTTGCAAAAGCCAATCTGGTCTTGTCAGTAGGGAATGGATCAGAAAGAGCTGCCAATTAGCACATCATGACTTAGTTCTCAGTTCTCTTATGCTCAAACTGCAACAAGTATGTTGTTCCTTTCTTTCCAAATGGAGGCTTGAGAACAGGCTAGATTCATTGCCAAACAAAGTCCGATTGTAGAGGCTAGTCTACCATAGCTGCCGAGGAACCATGAAGAGGCACAAACTTCACCATAAATGATAAATGCGCATAAACTCAAGTGCACATCAAGGAACCAGAAGCCTGGATTAAATTGGAGCATTTTGTTTCAATAGCGTTTGATTATTCTTGCAATGTTATTAAGATGATGGTAACTACTGCAATTTACTATTGTGTAGAAATGATTTGTCCAAAGAGCTGCTGCTCAAAATCAAGGATAACAGAGATGATTTGCTTTGAGCATCCATTTAGAAGGCCAGGGAGCATTCCATTCAGGAAGCTCAGTGTGCTTGGGAAAGCCTGACCACTTCCCACCAGGGAGAATCATCGTGGAAGCAGAATTTTCCTTTGCCCCTCAGTTTGCTGTCAGAGAGCAGTGGAACCTTGGACAGGGTGTTACCACTGGACGCTGCTAGGAAGTGTGTAAACGTGATCTACCAGTTAACACACTGCCAGATTTTGCTTGCCGTGTTTGAGAACGTGCAGAATGCTCTCCTCCCTTCCCATTAAAAGTCTGTGTGGTCAGCTGTCTTCCTTCAAGTTCCTACAGATTCATTTTGTTAGAAGTCCCTCTGGGATCCGCAGGTAGAGAGAACGGTGGGATTTCCTCCGTAACATCGAGGGTGGTGTGAATGCAGAATAATACTATACATAGAACACAGGACAGTTATCATAGGGTTTACTTGTCACGTGGTGTTGATATAGCCTGATATCAGGCTTCAAAGAGTACTTGTGGAGGGGTCCCGTGATCTCCCCCAAAGCCCCCGCCCCTACGCCCTCCCCTTCCCCATACAAGGAATTGCACAGAGACAATTTATTAGGAGATGGTATATTTCTAGAGATGGTGAAGCAGGCTGAGCAAAGAAAGAATGTTTATAAGTTCAATAGTCCCCTGTACAAAGAGTTGGGGGTTTATGTCACATAACATAGGCTCTTTGGGTTATTTGCATAACATGGGCTTTTTAGTTCATTTGCATAGCACGGGCCTTTTTGAGCATGCTCTGTTACAGTTTTGTGTACTATTTCACAAAGCACATGTCTTGTTAGCGTTTTAACCTTCTAGCCAGGGGTGCCGTGCCTTAGCATATAAAATGGGCTGTAAGTCCCTCTCAGTCACCCTGGCTCTGGACAAAAACCCTTCTTACACATGCAGCCTGTGTCTTTCCATCTGAGTCTTCTATTTGCTTATGTGGAAAAACCTATCTTATTTTGAGTCCAAAAGGAACAGTTGTTGCCATTTAAAAGACAGATTACAGAGAGAGGTGAATGGGAAGAGAGGGAGATGCTTTGAAATAAACGTCTCTTTCAAAAGTTTTCTTTTCTGTCATTTGAAAGCGCTGGTTCTTCCGTGCTCATGTTTTAGACTTTGGATGAGCACTGAGCACTGTAGATGGTTCTTTTAGAAGCTCCAGAACATCCTTTGTGGGGCTTTTACCTCACCAGGATATAGGAAATCATGAATCCCCAGGAGTACCAGGGGAAAGGGTTTTGTCCATGAGCGTAACAAGGACGAAGCTCCCTGGTAAGGATAACCTTTGTGCTCTCTGCCCCTACTGGTCACCATGATTATTCAGCATGAATGGACATATCCTTCATCCTGCCCTTCACACAGATGCAGGAGGGAGACAAGATTCTGAAGAAGTTGTGAAGAAACAAGGCCCACGGTGTCTCAGGACATATAGATGTCACCAGCTCATTCCTTCAGTGGTGGGATTCTCAGAGCTAGATATCCCCAGCATCCAGTTTCAACTTTGGAGTCAGAACGGATGCTGGGGTCGTCTAGCTCTGAGACTCCCATCACCGAAGGAATGAGCTGGTGATTTTAAAACAAAGCTGAGAGCTGGAGAGACGGCTCAGCGGTTAAGAGCACCGGCTGCTCTTCCAGAGGTCCTGAGTTCAATTGCCAGCAACCACATGGTGGCTCACAGCCATCTGTAATAGGATCTGATGTGTATGAAGACAGCAACAATGCACTCATATACATAAAGTAAAACAAAGTTGAAACTGGTTCTTCCCACTTTCCACTTGGTGTATCGGTTTAAATCTCCTTTCTTTGTTCTGTAGTAATTTGATCAGAATTGTGCTCTTCCAGGACAGTTATGAGCACAGCTAAATTCTATGGAGTTCTTTAGTAATAAAGTGTCTCTTTATTACATATACTCCTTGGTCACCCTGCTTTGATAAATTTAAATATAAAATGTTAAGGAAAAATTCCTTTCCAGCACCATATAATGGTGGCTAAGCTATTTACCTCCTGATAAGAAGTTAGTGAAAAAAAAAAAAACTGCAGAGAGAATATTCTGTATTTCCTTTTTGATCTTAGTAATTGGTTTTTAAATTGGTAGACCTGTGTTGGCATCCATGAGCAACTACCTGCCATTTAGAAGCATGCCTGTGTTCTAGCAGTTTAATGAATGCTGACAAGTGCTAGGCTCACATGGCAACGATTCTACATAACACCTCTGGGGACGCAGTGTGCAGTTTCCTAGCTTTTCCCACAGTTCTAACAAGTTCAGTGAGAGTTGCCCCTGCAAAGGATGCCAAGGAGCAGACCTCTCCGGCTGCGGTGATGTCGACAGGCAAAGAAATGGCGTAGGCCTTTAAATCAGAATACTGTCTTGCTTCCACGGGGTAGGACGGGAGGACTTCCCGTTCTCTCACACTCCACAACCACAAGACCCAAGGCCCAGTTGAAGACCCGTCACAAGGACTTCTCTCAGGCATTACTATGGTAGTTGCATGTTCCTAACTGAAACTTGCAGCTCAGAACACAGGTTAATCAACACATTGTCTTTGAGAAAAATTTTCTTTCCTTTTTGAGATTATAATGTAATTGCATCCTTTCCCCTTCCGTTCCCCTCACCCTCTTTCCAGTTCATGGCCTATTTTTATTGTTGCATGTGTGTGTGTGTGTGTGTGTGTGTGTGTGATGGTGCTCCTCACATTCAGAGTGTGTCTTCCCTTTGTCCTTAGTCCTTGCTGGGAGCACTCCCGTAGACACACCCAGAGCTGTGCTTCCACTCAGGATGATGCAAATTCCATCAAGTTGATAAGATTAGCTATTACATGTGATTTGTGCTCTTCAGTTCCTGCTTGGTTTATGTAGCACTTGTTTTGTGACATGCATGCTTTATTGCCTTTCTGTTGGCACTTGGCCTAGTGCCAGCTTTCCTCAATTAATGTTTTCTGGGAACAGACATTTTTTTGTAGGCATCTTTCCAGTTTTCTAGATGAATACTGATGTACGAACATGAGGATCTCGTGGTCATCAAGAGTCTGAATTTTGACAAAACTGCCAAATGATCCTCTAAGCCATTATTCTCCCGTTGCTCTTCCACAGTTTCATAAGTGTATATGATGTGTTTCAATCACTTCTCCTTCCCTTTTCCATCCCCTCCGCTCCTGCAGAACCTCTTCCTTGCCACCCGCCGAGTCCTCTCTACTTTCAAGTTTTAAAAACGTTTTACTTTCCCCCCTTTTATTAAAAATAGATTCTTTTCGAATACAGTATATCCTGACTATAATTTCCCCTCCCCCTACTCCTCCCAGGTCCTCACCACCCCCCCTTTCCCCTGGATCCACTCCCTTTCTGTCTCCATTAGAAAAGAACAGGCTTGTAAGAGATAACAACAAAACATGAAGAAATAAAATATAAGATAAAACAAAATTCATCATATTGACGTTGGACACTGCAAGCCAACAGAAGGGAGAGAGGACTTAGAGAAGGCACAAGAATCAGAGACCCACCTCTTCAGACACTCATGAGTCCCACAAAAATAGTAACTTGATAGCTATAATTCAACATTCATATAGAATATATATGAGACCTGGTGCAGACCTGTGTTGGCCCTGTGCTTGCTGCTTTAGCTTCTGTAAATTTATATGAGCCTCACTGAGTTGATTCAGAGAACCCTGTTCTCCTGGTGTCTTCCATCCCATCTGGCTCTTATACTCTTCTTTCTTCTTCTTCTTCTTCTTCTTCTTCTTCTTCTTCTTCTTCTTCTTCTTCTTCTTCTTCTTCTTCTTCT